>CM055961.1:72275000-72400000 GCA_029531755.1 Holothuria leucospilota | reverse complement strand
TTAATGGCTGCCATATTTGAAACGACCGCCACCTCTTTTTAGCTTACATACATTCAGTATATGTTTATGTAACCATAATAATAGGCACTCGTTTGATGGCCTCTGCATAAAATTTCCATTGAAGACTTATACTTTGACAAAGTATGGCTTCCATCTTTGTAATTATCTGAACAATGGCTGCTATAGATGGTTCTTTCACCTCAGCTGGTCGGGTGAATTTGCGTGCTACCTAGGGGTATTAAGTTTACAAGGACTCGGGTTTTTACCTCTCGTGAGCTCACATGATCTCCAACCTCCACCAAAAACAAAGATATTTTCCTCTTAATATGATAAATGTATATTACAGGAATGAGAAGTATCTACCATTGAGACATAAGTGTTTGTTCTCTGGTGACCTCTACCAAATACAATAGCAATTATTTGACTAAAACGCATTCACATGACACGTATGAAAAGTATTTATGCTTCCAATCTTGAGATATTGTGCTTACAAGGTGTGTTGTTACCTCTCGTGACCTGACATAATCCCTGACCTCCACTAAAGCAATAGGGTTATTTCCCTTAATACTATGAATCAACATATCAACTAAAGAAAGTATCTATCATTCCTATCTTGAGATATCGTGTTTACAAGCAATTCCCAAGGATTTTGAACTTGTATCTTCAATGACTTCTGAAAACCTTTCATCCCTACCAAAAATAAGAGATCTATCGTCTGACCATATTCCATCAACATGTCAAGTATGAAACGTATCCATGCTTGCTACTTTGAGATACCGTATTTACAAGATTTTAGATTTTTTATCTCTAGTGAGTGACCTGACATGATTCCTGACCTCCATCAAATACTTTCTCTCGGATCATACAGCCCTTTGAGTGCATTTCACAATAAGTTACCATGTTATCACTAAGATGGGTGTCGATTGGTTCAACGTTGAACGACCTTGCAGGATCAAAACTTTTCCAAACCAAAAATGACCCCCCCCCCCTCCAAAGAAAAGATAGGTTGCTGAAAAACTGTTATTTGTGACCAAATAAGTGACCATGACATCAAAATTACCAAACAAATCAGACATTAGAAAGTATATGCCCTCGAAAGTGCTGTATTTTACTTCACAAATTACTTTCATTTTCATTTCTAGGACACACGTGTGCAAGTGTATCCGTATGTCAGAGAGCCTTTTAAAGTTTGGTTCAGAATTTCAGCCAAAAATAAGCTAGCCACAAAGCTACTTTAATTATTGAGTGTTCGTATAGTAAATGAGATTGAAAATCGGTTTCTTGTAAAAATGGCTAAACTCACCCCCCCCCCCACACACTTTAACGACGGGTTCGTCGTTAAAGTGACTTTGTGATAACAATTATAAAAACTATAAAATAATAATTTTATATATTATAAAATTTGGACTAAAAACCTCATAACTTTGATTTAAATTACCCAAATTTTTAGCTTGAATCGCAGTATTTTGACTTCAAATGTCATCGTTTTGTCTTTTCTTCCATTATTGTGACATTAGAAACGTAACATTCAATATCAATTGTTCCAACATTAGGCCTTATCATTTTTTTGACTAGATAAGTAAAGCTTTGGACTCTGAACCTCAAAACGATTTTTCCAGCTTATTCCTTTCTTCTAATAGGTGGTAATATTTACTTTTGAGCTCAATATTTTGGACACTTGTTTCAAAAGTTGACTTTAATACCATGTGATATCATTATTTATTTTGTCTTTGAAAAGTCACGATTTTGATTTTTAGACTCAATGCTAAAACTTTGAACCGCGTTATATTGTTCTCAAAGCTGAACATATCTGGGTTTTCGTGTCGTGTGTGTATGTGACGCTTTCCTTGTTACCACGATCACTCAAGATAGCAATTATGGACACTTTTCATATTTGATGTATGGATATAACATGTTAAAAGGAAGAATACTATTGTTTTTTCAGAGTTCATGTGAGGTCACAGTGGTAAAAAACCAAAAACCTTGTAAGCATAGAAGGAAGCATGGATATTTTTCATAATTGGCATATGGATGCATAATAGTCAGGATATGAACCCTATCACTTTTGGTAGCGGTCAAAGGTTACTGAAGTAACTCAGGCTAAAACTTCAAAAACTAGACGGTGGGCAGAAGCCCAAAATTCATTTGTTTCGTGATCCCTCCCAGGGGGGTACCTGTAAAAATGCTCAGAAATCGTAAAAAAATATATAAGTTAGATAAAATCACATGTTCCCTCGTGCAGTTGCACATTTTGTAGATATTAAATGAAATATCAGCCAAAATCGTTAAGCATAGCTGTTCGCGAACGTACCAAAGATTGCGCAAGATTTCGTGTCAGCGACCAATATCAGATCAACTAGAGCAGGGGTCTCCAAACTTTTGTGCTTGGTGGCCCCAACGTTCTACTCCGGAATCTTGGTGGCCCTCAAATTGACGGGTCGGTGAGAGGAGTTTGATTTGAATTGGTTATAGGCCTACAATGTTTATAAATCAGATCACTGTTTCTTAGATTAAAATCGCTCCCACCGCTTATTTTTAATGGGAAATTTGACAATTATTTTTCGCTCCCGAATCCTTTTCGCGACCCTCCGAAATATTTTCGCGACCCTCAAAAGGGTCGCGACCCCTAGTTTGCCGACCCCTGAACTAGAGTACCACATGACCTTGATGGAATCTAAACATTACGGAATTATGCATATACACCTACAGCATATACACCTACAGCGACTCAACTCTCCTAGTTCGCAAGATTCTGTACGTAAAAGCATTAAAAGATGCAGGAGCTAACTTTTGAGGGTTAACTGTGCCTACTTCTAATCCTGCAGGAAAAAGTCGAGCATTGCATTTCTGTTTGGAAGTATTTGACCTGCAGTGAGAACGAAGCAGCTAAAACATGATGTAGCAACTATCATGCTCGCCAGTCATTTCACTTAACTAGTACGTAACGTTACACCTATTGCTAGGATATGCCTTTTTTACTAAAGAGTACTTCACTATTAGGAGTAACGTTCGGAGGAGAGGAAGGCCCATACCGCCCCATTAAGTGAGGTAATATAAAATTTCTTAGTGTATTTAAATGGGAGTAATTGCAGAATACCCAGCATATGAACTGTTTAAGAAAAGGTAAGGTGACGGCTTATAGCAAAATTGTAATTAAGAAAATGACTCCCCCCTATGAAAGTGACCAGATTTTCATATCACTATTCTCTGGCTATGAATGAGGCATCGAAGTAATAAATGGTTAATCAATGCTGGACCGTGCATTAAGTAGAGGATAATGCACGATCGGGGGTTAATGCAAGCGATGCACGAGGGCGCAGCTCGAGTGCATCTAGCGATAGTATTAACTCCCGGAGTGCATTATCCTCTATTTAATGCACGGTCCAGCGTTGATTAACCCTGTTCATTCATACTCAAGAATTTGATGAAAAAGAGTAAAAAGAAAGAAAATTTGTGTTTGCAGATTACCACATTTTTGTTGAAATCAAAACCCGAGGAAAGATGAGACCTATTCACAACCTTTCAAAACAATAGGCCTATTCGTGCGCAATTAATAAAGTAGCCTACTATTAAACAAAATGAATTCAATGAAATATTCATAAGTCATGAAATATAACAACGATGTGACTAAATTTGAGAAATGGTATTCTTCTGTAAAGACTTCAACAGCCGAAAAGGACAAAAAATTAACAGTTGGTAACGTAACTAGAGGTATTATGACTCCATGGTAAGCCCTTAGCCACGAAATCTTGCACTTGTATGATGTACATTTGCACTGCACACAGAGCATATTTACTAGGCCTATCATGGTACGTTGTGTACGCTGTGGGTGCACATGCTGTGCACATAAACACATGCACGTACGACGTATAGGCTATACTGCAGTACGTAGTGACATATCCACCAGTATGCTTTAAGTGGCGCGGTCTTTTTAAAATTGCTCGTCATTTGTTCAAACCCTAACGGACTTGTTCAGGTATTCTTGAGTTTTTAAGTTACTTCAAATGATGGAATTTGCCTACGATTCAGCTACTGATTTTTGGAGATACACAGTCACAGCATTTCAAACGTACATTTGGAGAAAAGTTTGGACATGTTAGAGATCTCAGCCCTAACAGCGGTAACGTTAGTAACGCTGATTTCGTTCGAGGATTCAGTGCTCGACAAGGAACTTTTGTGTAAGTTGTAACGTCACTGAGGCTTGGGCGTAGGTTACTTGACTTTGAATTATAATCGTTTATGGATCCTTTGCCTCTACAGAGTTTCACGTAAGATTTGGGAACAAAAGTGTTTCTTAGAAATGGAACCGTTTTCGTGGCCTTGATGTGACTAGTGCGTAGTGTCACACCATAGGCCTAACATTGAATATATCATATCATGCTCAGCTAGGCCTATGTGTGTCAGGCCAGCCATATCTAAAAGCTAGGTGACCTTATAAATACAGTGTATATAGTACGGTATTGTATTCATCCGCCGGTGATTTTATTCTTAATTTACCGTGGGTTATCCTAGGATAATGCACGGTCACCTGACCGTAATGAGCCAATAGAAGTTGAGGATTTTTACTAAGTATGAATGAACTTACTTTAAGACGCTACTAGGATACGCAGTCAGAAGTCAATTTGTTTGTGCGTGAGACTACAAGGATATTCAGTAAATATGCAATTTCCCTCACTGTGATAATCACTGATGCGTCTTTTAGAGACTACAGGGATACGACGTGAAATTTCGAAGCAGCTTCCTATTGTGTAACCTTTGAGGGTTTACTTGTCTTTGAGAGACTACAAAAATACACTAGCAGGAAACTATGGAAACCTCTAGTCTGTCTAAAAAAAAAACCCGCGCTCACCCGATCGATAAAGTTCATTGATAGCTCCAACTGATCTCTTGTCTCTTCTAAAGGAAGAAGACTATACGTAGTCACCTACGCCCATAACCTTATGTAAAGGCGGAAGACCCCCCCCCCCCCACTGAGTACGTCCAGTTAACCTCTAGAGGTACATATGTCCGAAAGGAACATATATTTAGTTAATTGATGCAACAATAAATATTTGTGTGGGAAACCCCATAGAAAAAGGTTAGTCACATTCTGTGGCGTATGCATACATACAGCCGTAGGCGGAATGTGAGGTTTCTTGCTTAACTAAAAAGCTCAAACCTTTCCCCTGACACCCCTTAAGTGATTCACGAGACGCATTAAATAGCGCTACCCCTAGTGTGGCTAGCGCTGAATTATCCCCTGTGAAACACTCAAAGGTTTTGCAAATTTAAATTGCTTATGATCCCGCCGTACGTCAAAATTATAAATATGGCTCTTTTGTTACAAATGATTAAAACAACGATCTTTAAAACACCCCCTTTACCCGCCGTGACCATAAAAGGGTCTACTATAGGAACACTGTCTAAAAATTTCATAAATGTTATTTAAGGGCTTACGAAAAGTTTGGGGACATAACCATATACTCTATACAGAGGTTAACTTTTGTGATACTTAACTTTTGCTCGATAAAGCTCTGAATTTTAGCACATAACCGCGTATGGCGGTTTGCTACTGATTAAGTTGCTGCCATATTATAGCAATATGAGCATGACAACAGAAACCGGTCTAGCTTGGTCATAAGAGCCAAATATTTTAAATTCAAACCCCGGCCTCTTTAAAAAGCCTTTTTATCTTTCGCGTGAAATCACGTACGATGATTTCGGGCCTTTCCTAAAAAATGTGCAAGGTTAACCGACTTACAGGAACGTCAGATGGTGCACCGCCTATCCTTACTTTACTTGAATTAAGGCTGATTTTTGGAGACTATATGGATACCCAGTCAAGATTAAAAAAAAAAAAAAAAAAAAAAAAGCTTAAATCTCACGGGGTATGCTGCAATTGTTTTGAAATTGAAGATGAGATATACAAAAGTACTTAAAGATAGGCTTTCATAAGCTAGTTTGAAAGGACCGTGCTAAGCCAGCCGGTTGCTGGAATCTCCGAAGGCTCTACATCTTGTCCATGTAACATTATGCACAACCCTATCTGAGGGCTGCACTGCTAAATGTCTGGGAAGATACCAATTGTTAGCTTTGTTTTCAATACTACATTTTTATTTTTTAAGTTGTTGAAGTAAGTCTATCACGGCCAAGATGGTTCATGTAATATCTAAAGTGCATCATAATACAGTGCTGTTGTGTCGGCTGAGGATGGCTTACCTTCAGCATATTACTTGCCTTCAGACCCAGTAACTACAGTGCTATCCATGAAAATGTGATTTAAGTGCATTTTAAAGTGCTAGAAGACTAGATTTTCGGAAAGACCCACTTCTAATTCACTGCTGCATAGAGGTGTATTGTTACGCTTTGCAGATACTAATAAGTGCCTCTGGTTGTCACAGGATATAACCAGTGACGACTATTCTTACCACATAATTTATAACTAAAATGACAATTATCAATTAGCATGCTTGTTAATGTCTTTTATCGAGCAATATAAACTCGGTCAAAGTAAACACTGATCAGCAGTGGTAAATTATGCTTGCAGGTTATACTGATGTGTAACATGGACTCACCGGTATACAACATTTGTAAAGTATAGAGTATGCAAACTAGCCCTTGACTGTTTCCCATGCATCTATGAACAACTGAAGATAGTAGCGTTGTCAAAAAATTTTCAAGAGGGGGTTGTGGAAGGGTGGTGGAAAGATTGTCCCACATTTCACTATCGGGCGTCAAAAACAGAATAAAGTTTACTTTTGGATTTTCCATTTGGATTTGGGAGGCTCCTGGTGGGAAGGGCACAAGACTTGTATGGGGCCCAACCCCCTTGGTATGCACCTGGCTCTAGCAGTTACTGCCCAGCAATTTTCTGACGGATACCAATTCAAATGGGTGTTCTTTAAACTGTTGCAGACCTAGAATTATGGTAGATCAAGATTCAGATAAATTTTAATCATGAGCTTGTGAAACCACTTGGTTTGGGAGGGGACATAGTTTCTTTTGCCTGGATCGCTGGTCATTTTAAGCAGAATTTAGCCCGAAGTACTACAAATTATGCCTGAATTTTTGATTGTCAAAAAATAAATTAAATAAATAAATAAATACATAAATAGGAAGGAACGAAGGAAGGAAGGAAGGAAGGAAGGAAGGAAGGAAGGAAGGAAGGAAGGAAGGAAGGAAGGAAGGAAGGAAGGAAGGAAGGAAGGAAGGAAGGAAGGAAGGAAGGAAGGAAGGAAGGAAGGAAGGAAGGAAGGAAGGAAGGAAGGAAGGAAGGAAGGAAGGAAGGAAGGAAGGAAGGAAGGAAGGAAGGTAGGAAGGCAGGCAGGAAGGAAGGAAGGACGGAAGGAAGGAAGGAAGGAAGGAAGGAAGGAAGGAAGGAAGGAAGGAAGGAAGGAAGGAAGGAAGGAAGGAAGGAAGGAAGGAAGGAAGGAAGGAAGGAAGGAAGGAAGGACGGAAGGAAGGAAGGAAGGAAGGAAGGAAGGAAGGAAGGAAGGAAGGAAGGAAGGAAGGAAGGAAGGAAGGAAGGAAGGAAGGAAGGAAGGAAGGAAGGAAGGAAGGAAGGAAGGAAGGAAGGAAGGAAGGAAGGAAGGAAGGAAGGAAGGAAGGAAGGAAGGAAGGAAGGAAGGAAGGAAGGAAGGAAGGAAGGAAGGAAGGAAGGAAGGAAGGAAGGAAGGAAGGAAGGAAGGAAGGAAGGAAGGAAGGAAGGAAGGAAGGAAGGAAGGAAGGAAGGAAGGAAGGAAGGAAGGAAGGAAGGAAGGAAGGAAGGAAGGAAGGAAGGAAGGAAGGAAGGAAGGAAGGAAGGGGAAAAGCCTCCCCCTTTCCTGTGTCATATTCCTGTGATTGCTATAATTCCTTAGAGCTGCAGACTTTCTTTTTTTCGGTGTTGATATGCAGAACCAGTATATATAAAATGTCAAAAACAAGTATTGTTTGCAAGTAACTGTCCTTTGGTGATTGAACTTTGGTAAGTTTTTTAATTGCAGCTTATGAAGATGAGACAACTGCTGGGGGTGAAATGCCTAGGGTAGCAAGTGAGCAACCGCCGAGAGTTTAAGTAGGAGGGCTAGTCAGGATTTATTTAAATATTCCTTTATTTCGTCCTTTTGTATCCATCTACTTTGAGATTTGAGGAGGAACAATTTTCCTTCAAATAAAGATTGGAGACTCTAGGGACTTGAAGATGCCATGATAAAGTCATATACTTATGTACATGATGTGAAGATTCGATGCTTTCAATTATCGAAATTTGAATCGTTGCAAGAAACAATAAGAAACCCTCTCAAGATTGCTGGTACTTCTCACTTAATGTGGTGTTTATACAGAATGAAGGGCAGAAAATAAATAAAGTACTTATCAAAAGAAAAATAGCACTAGTTAAAGCTTAAAGCTTTTCTTGTCTGGTCCTATTCAGAGGTTTTCGTTTAAAATAAAACAAAACATGCAGCTATGCACAAAAGGTGCAGCAATGAATCGTAAGGAATTGAAGGGTCATAAATACACAATAAAGGAACAAATTAAAAAAGACATAGGGGAAAGAGAAATTGTATGACGTACTTCTTAAACAAATGAATAGTAGCGAAATTTTGTAATTTAGTATCAAGGGAATTCGAGAGGTGTACACCGTAACTTCTCACGTGAGGAGTAAGCAATCATTCCCAGTGTGAAAGGTTGTATTAGATTATCTCTTCCCCTTGTAGGATAGTTATGATGAATGCTGTTTGGGTAAAAAGACGACTTCGAGTCATGGAGGAATTGGACATTGTGGTGTCTAAATAGTAAGATGCCTAACTGGTATTTATACTGATCGTTAAAGTAGGAATACTAAGGTTACAAAAACGAAATTCCATGGGTGTAGGGTTGAACAAATGAGATTATACTCACAGCCCGCTTTTGGAGAACAAAGAGTTTGTCGGTGTAAGTTTGGAAGGAATTACCCCGTGTCAAGATACTGTAAATAAGATAAGAGACTACTAGAGAATTACAAATAGTTAATAATATTTTGCTGGGAAGATAATATCTTAACCTTCATATTACACACGAACCATTGTAGAAACGGATTTTGCGACATTGTCGATGTGGTTCTTCCAATAAAGCTTACTACTGATTGTAAAACCTAAACATTTTGTAAAACTTTTGTAAAATTACTGTTTTTTATGACAGCACCTTTAAAATGAAGGTGAATTTAGGAGTATATCTCCTTTGCTGTTGTCAAAAACGATCAGCTTTGTTTTATTAATGTTTAACGATAACTTGTTTGCAGTTAAACAATCAGCCACACGGTTTAATTCTAAAGATGCCACTTGAGGGGCTTCATTAACATTAGAGTTGTGACATTAAACAGTTGTGTCATCAGCAAAGAGTACAAACTTAAGTAGTCTTGACGATTTTTACAAATAAAAATATAAAAAGTAACTATCCTAGTACAAAACCTTGTGGGACACCGACAATAATTTCCTTAATATTAGAATCTTTATCACTGTAATGGATTAAGTGTTGTCTATTTGTGAGATAAATTGTACACCAACTAAGTGCCACACCCCGTACTCCATACCCATATAGTTTTATGAGTAAAATACCATGATGAATAGTATCAAAAGCCTTGGATAACTCAACAAACAAAGCTACAGTGCAGGCCCTTTTATCCAAATTACATACAATACCATCAACAAATTTTAAGGCAGCCATATATGTGGAGTGATTTTCCCTGAAACCATACTGTCCTGTGTATAAGAGATTATTCCTATTAATAAAATTAAACAATCTATTAAAAACAAGTCTTTCAAAGATCTTAGAAATAGCTGGTAAAACTGACACAGGGCGACAATTTGAAACAATATCCGAATCACACACTTATACACAGGTATAACCTTAGCAAACTTTAACTCATTTGGGAAAATTCCCTCATAGAGATAAATTCAAAATATGAGCAAATCTATCTACAATATATTCATGTACATGTTTTAAAACTTCATTGGTTATGTCATCATACCCTGGTGATTTTGCATTTTGTAATTTCAGAATAGTAGAAATCACTTGCTTGCAGCTTATTGGATGTAAGACGCAGGTATTTGGTACATCAATATCATATAAACAGGACTCGAAACTGACGTTACTTTCATCTATTTCATTAGCAAGGTTTGCATCAACAGTTGAAGAGAAGTCGTTAAACCTGACGGCAAAGTCCATTGTACTTGAGTTACTTGTAAGGGGGCTATCTGAACCTGAACAACCTATTTATACCAGAACACATATTTTTGCTATTGCTCTTATTCTCAGTGAAGAAGTTACAATAAAGAGACTGTTTAGCATTACGAACTATAGTCTGTGGTTAATCTGTTCTTATAAGTTCTGTACTGGAGAAAATTATGCTCAGTAGGGTTTCTTTTATACGCGCAATGCAGGATATTCTTCTTACGAAAAAAAAAATAAGAATAACTGAGGTAATCCAGGTTGATTTCTGTACATTTTTTCTGGACTTGAAATTTCTGACAGGACCGTTTCTGTTGAATATTTCACATATTTACTTTAACAGGTTCTGAAGGCAGACTGTGTTTTATTATCAGAGAGCACATCATACCAGTCACAAAAACTAAGCTCCGTTCTCACACTTAAAATTTTGTAGTTGCTTGTATCACGTATTAATTAATCGATTTTATGAGCGTTTCTTCTAGGTGACTTTAAACCAATAGTCATAAGATCGATATTCTTAGAAATATAATCAATAAGGGTTGAAGACATATTTGTTACTCTATATGGTCTATCAATGGCAGGAGAAAAGGAAACAAATTGAAAAGTGTTCGCAAATACATCAGCGGTTTGTTCAGAAAGAAGGTTAATGTTTAAGTCCCCCCCCCCCCCCGAAAACAAACCTCACGTTCGATATTTAATTTATTACTACATACATCGGCTAATCGTCGAGGAACCCGCCAGCGACTTCACCAGGTGGGCGATATATAACTCCAATAGTGTTTTTTTGATCAACATAATTAATTTTTAAAAATAAAGACTCGAAATGCTTTAAAGTTGGCAAGTAGTTCATAACAGTAAATTGCAGCTCACTCCTAATGTATAATGCTCCCCTCCCCAACGCTTGCCTGAACGCCAGGGGGCGTCAATCCGTATTCAAATGTGTGTGTGTGTGGGGAGGGGGGACATACATGACTTAGCACAAACCAATCCCTTTGGTTTTGAAGAGGGAGTGTCTTCCTATAGGCCCTTTCCTCCCCCCTTATGATGACTGACGCCCTATTCTAATAAGAGTTATCATTTCAAAGTTAACATGACTATCATAGATGATCTGCCAGGTGAAATACACGGAGTACACGGAATTACCTCAAGATGTCCCAAAATAGCTGAAACCGCTCTTCCCAGCGTGGATCATTGTCGGAGATCATAGACCCGACCAGGCCCGTTGGTAGGGTGACATGTTTGAGGGTATGAAGGTCCCAAATTCCGACTGGCTGGATGTTTTTTCCAACTGAGTGGAGGCGTGTAAATTGCACTTTGTTTATGCGCTCTGCGTTTTGTATACAGCAGTGGGGATCCTTCCTTTGTCACTACATAAATGTGCCGTCCTGGGAGAGGGGTCTAAGGGGAGAGGGCGTCCCCTCCCCTTGAGAAATTTTTGTTAATTTGAGGTTGCTTAGATGCAAAATGATGCTATCTTTGGGATATTTTAGGAGCTGATCGTAGTATAGCAAATGTAAAGGACTAGCAAGGGCGTTTTCAGAATGCTTTTTAGTCTTAAGTGTATTAACAGTCACCATCTATACCGATAATGGCTTCGGCGAAGCGATCGTTAAAAATTTTTGAAAAATGTTTAACGGCAACAGCGTACTTTCAACCTTCCACATCATGCTACAAATAAGATTGAATGCAGTGGCTTACCCAGGATTTCTCTCAAGGGGAGGGGGCATGCAGTATGTTGTGTGACCACCGGCCTGGGGAGGGGTCTAAGGGGAGTAGTGTCCCCCTCCCTTTGAATTTTTTTTTGAAAAATCAGGTGTCCTTACATGCAATCTGGTGCCAAATATGTTACCTTTTGAAGTAAAATTTCTGTTAAAAAATTTACGTTTTTTTAGAAACTAAAAAAATTGGCATCAGTGAGGGGGAATGGCCCGATGGGTATCCCCCTCCTCTTTGAAAACTTTTGAACAATTTGGTGTCCTTACATGCAATCTGGTGCCAAATATGCTACATTTTGAAGTAAATTTGTGTTAAAAAATTTACGAAGTTTTAGGAACTTAAAAAAATCGTACGCCACTGATTGAATAATTCAATATTGATGGGAGGCCCCTTCAGATGTTTGGAGATGTATGTTTGTATGTCTGTTTACGATGAGTGTTGTGATCAGAATAGTTCTATGTATAATTACCTTTTTAATGGTCATGAGAAGGAGTGCAAACCGTGACGCATGCGACGAAATCTGCATTCAGAATCTGCATCGAGACACTTAAAAATTGCCTAACAAACCTACATGCCGCTCAAAAAGCCAGTCAAACAGAGCCACGACATTTCTCTTTACGCAAATGGGGGGCGCATTTGATATTGTGTCCCCCACCCATCGAAATGTGGGGGGAATTGGCCCTCCGTCCCCTTCCCCGGATTGACGCCCATGCTGAACGCCCTTTACACACTAAAGAGTATTCCGAAATATTTAATCATTGTCACGTAACTATGTCTCCTTGATACCAGTTAATGAGAATGGATATTTATCAACACAGCTAATTAAATATACAATTGAGCCAAAGTTATGGGGTAACGACCTAACATCTATACGTAGAACAGAAAATTGGTCATGACTTCTATTAGCAAAACCACAACTCAACATCACATGTAACCATTTGGGTAAAAGGACAACAAGAAAAAGAAAAGAACAGCAAACGAACAAAAGTTTGCAATTACATTATACACTAGAAATAGAAAAAAAAGTCACTTTCACGATTGAATAGCAAGTGTCATCCACCAGATAATCCATTTTAGTGCAAATAAAACTAGAAAGATTGACTTCAAGAGGAGCAAAATAAATGGTGCAATACCAACAAAGTGGAGAACTTACATCCACGCAAAAGTTAAAAGGTTTTCTCTTCATCAACAAAACATCTTTAATAGAGAGTTAACACATAAAGACTTCAGTGAACTATATAAATATATGCATGGGATCATGCATCGGTGAACAATCAAATCGTATCCAATTGAACTAACGAAATCTCAGTATAGGTAGCGTTATAACTTGCAATATACGGAGATCCAGGAACTTTAACAATGGGCTAAATCTTGAGGATAAACTTACATAAAAGAATTAATGGCAGTACTTCGGCCTGCAAAAGAGAGAAGCTAAATCACAGCCATGTTATGTTATCCACAGAAGACATCTATAGTATGTACACTGTACCTTAAAGTTTGCTTTACAGGGCTGTATAAATACGTACAATGAAAGATGTAGCTGATAGATCCTAAGAGCTCAAATAGAAACAAAATGGCGTCCGAGAAAGTACCGTAGTTACATGTAGTCCCTACAGATCGTAGGTCTTCCGCTTGTCTGACCTGATATTTCTTCTCGTCTGTAATTACAACATATGTGCGGCCATCCAGGGTCCAGTGTCTTGCAATATTAGGATGTTTCCTTTTCTTTGCATACAAAGATTGCTTCGAAATAGTTACGTCTTCATAATGAAGATCCGGGTGCCCTTTAACGATTTTTGTGTCGTGTATACTCTGTCATTTACGTTGTAGGGAGTCAATTTTACAATTACGGACCTCAGCTTCCTTCCATCAGTAATGGCACGAGTTGGCATTCTGTGGGAGTGGCCGAAGTCATCTTTTTTATCCCTACATCCAATTTCTCTCTTGCCAATTTTATGAAAGTTTCGTCAATAGATTCTCGCTCTGCCTCAGGAACACCAAACAATCAATTTCTAAGAGAATATTGCTCTTGATAATCGAATTAACTTTCTAAGTCACTAACACGCTACCGGAGAGCATTGATTTTTTTCGTAGCACTTTCAAGTTCAGCCTGACTTTTAACAGTTTCCAGTTTAAACGATCCATGGATTACCTGACATATTCCTTCTTTTATTGCTGTGGTAAGAACAAGTAATATTGACTTACTTTGGTTCTTGGCAAATTCCTCTAACATTATGATACAGTTTAGTTCCTCTAGTATCACATGAGCAATATGTTCCTCCACTGCACCGCTGTTAGAAAGGTTATGTGTAGGCCTAGAAGGTGTAACCTTAGCCGTCGACTTCTCTTTACTCTCGGCCCCTGATTGATTTGGAGTTGCAGATTTCCGTGATCTTGTACTAGTATGTATCTTACGAGATTAATCTCAATATGATACTACAGGAGACACTATTTTGTCAACTTTTTTCTAGGATTCTCCTTATTAATATGGGCAGTTCTTTATGAGTAACGGTTGTGTGGAGTTGAGACTGGATGTCTGTAGGAATATCAAATAAATCCAGACACTGCTTAACCAATTTTCATGGCATGATGAGGGTGACATGTTGTATAAAGCCTCGGTGAGCTGTCACTTCTGCTTAAGGCTCTGCTTTTTAAAGTTCATGTTTTAGGTAGGTTCAACATTAGGATGGAAGTAGGCAGCCTCTGAAGAGACTAGAGTGGGATAACACAGTTAGTGGTGAGAGAATGCGTTGGGGGATGGTGTGGGGGAGTAGCATATTCAAGTCATTCTGGTAACTATACTCCTACACTAAATGTACATAAAGGAAACGGGAAGGTTACAACCAAGGTTCAATCTGATTGTCTGAAAGTGTCAAGCTTCATTATTTCATTTAGAAGTATGTAAAAGGGGCTGTAAAAATGCTAGTAGATACATGATTAGAACAGTGTTGTAAGTGATGTTTGGTTAAATAGGCATGCTTCTACTATCATTTGTGTAGTACAGCTGATATTCAACCTGGTTATAAGAGATGCTGATAGTTTCAATGAACTAACATCATTTGCAAAATCAGTCGCAATTTGTTTCTATTTTGTAACTTCAGTTGCCATAGAAAATTTTGCCACCAACCTGATTTCTCCTGAAAACTCACAAGCAATTGTATTATTTATTCCCTGAAGCTCCTATTTGCCCAATATGAAGCTTTCACTTTGTCTTTATTCTGTGCTTACACTTTCTTTGCTGGGAAAGTTATCCTTAGCAACCAATACGTGAATATTGTTAATGACACGTTGTCATTTGAGTAGTTTTCTCTGGAGAAGGAAAAGGCGTCTTTTCTTCACTCCTACAATTGGGAGTTTTCATCTTGTGTTCATTCTCCAGTGCTTAAACTGGTATTGCTAGGGAGATTTCCCATGGTTCCCAAGCAAAAGTGTGTTTTGCATTATTATTTAAAAAGTTGTGTATGGATTTTCTTTAAAAGGGAAATGACATTTCTTTTGTATTTTCATAATTCTAAGGTACGATTTTGTGTTTTGTTTTGCTTTTTGATTTTCTATAGCAACCCAAAAATGTGTATTTTTCATGATAATTTCAACAATTGTGCATAAATTGTTTTCGGGTGGTAAGGAATATGGCATTTTGTTATGTGTTCTCATGATTAAAAGTATATATATTTTGTGATTATTCTTCTTTCTAACTTCTAGGGAAACTTTTCCTTAGCAACCAGAAATGTGTTTTTTCAGAACAAATGTATAAATCTACATTAATGACTTTTCTTTTGAAAAGGTAATGTTATTTATTCTGTATTCCCATCACTTAAGTTTTTGTGTTAATTCTGCCCATAAACTCTCGCTGATAGGGAAAAATTTCCCTAGCAACCAAAATAGTGCATTTGTCGTGATGACTCATAAATGTGCAACTTTGGAAAGCGGGCGCATGTTACATATGCCTACGGACATCGTTCTCAATGTATATAGGAAATTTTGAATTACTTCACTGGAAACACTTCAAAAGTCAAGAAAAAGCGCACCTTTAGACCATTGGCCCGCCGCTTAAACCTTTGAAATTGCTTGTTAAAACTATATCTAAAGGTGGGAAAGATGGAAAATTGTAATATTGTTTAAAGGGACTTATATTAAGAGGAAAAATTTTGTCGTTTTCGGTGGATGTCAAAGGTCTTGAGAGCTCACAAACCAATAAACAATTTTAACACACTATCTCAAGGTATGAAGCATGGATACTTTTCATAGCAATCATGAATGCTATTGTTTTTGGTAGAGGTTCAAGGTTGTCTGGTTTCCCTAGGGTTATAAACTAGGAAAACCTAGGAAATTGCCTATAAACACGTTATATTAAGAGAGGAATGATGTACACTTCTTATAATTGGTAAATGGATTTATCATATTTAAGAGAAAGAACTATACCGTTTTTCGTGTAGACCAAAGGTCATGTGATGATACAGTCAGACAAACAAAACCAAACTATTGAAAACACTATATTTCAAGGTAGGCATGGTAAATACGTTTTATACTCATTGTATAAATTATCATATACAGAGGAAAAATGTATAACTTTTGGTGCAAGTCAAAGGTAATGTGGGGTCACCAGATGTCCAAAGCTGAAACATTGTAACACAATATTTCAAGCTAGAATAATACATACTTTTCATACTTAGCAAATGTATACACTTTAGTCAGAGGGAACTCCATATTTTGCTGATGACAAACGTTATGTGAGAAAACTTTAGGTTAAATGGCAAAAAACGGCGAAAGTTGCTAGAAAAAGCAATAACTCAAGATGCCAAAAATGAATATCTTTCATTCATTGGCCAGGAATTGCTAAGCCTTTGGGCTTTTTGGTGTTTATTATTGTCGCAAGTATAATGTCAAACGAAGTAAAATTATTTTTATTCCATGTATTTGGTAGCACTTCAAACTCGTATGGGCATTATATGATATCTCTGCCACCTGCCACAAGACGATTGGTTTTGAATCTCTTCGCAGAAATTTAACTGAAATATCATTCGGTACCTTGAATAGGACATTCTGAAATCAATCAGGCCCAAGGCAGTTGTATCTATTAGTTTCATTTGTTTAAAAAGTATGGCCCTTCCTTATAATACTGGAAATATGTCCATCCTGAGAATGTTGTAACTTGTACAGCTACGAGGCTGGTATAATGACACATTTTTTTCCTAGTTTACATATTCTTAAACAAAAAGGGAAACGCCCAATTGTGATACCCAAAGAAAGTTAGCAAATGGAATAAATTTACGATAACTGAGGTATAAGGTTAAAGGGATTTGCCAGTGGTTAAATTTAATGATTTCAACAAATGCAGAAAGTAAGGTAAGACGACAGGAAGGTCAAATGTAAGTCGCTTTAGATATAAAGCGCATGTTCCACACGTTTCTTTGTTAAAAGATCAATTTGAATGAAGCAAATATGAGAAAAAGACAGCTTTTTATGTACAAGATTCTAAAACCCGTACATAATGTATTTATTCACGGAATTACGCACAAATCTGGTGTCATTTTTCCTGACAATGGATCATCATGGTGACAATACTGCTATGTTCTTCACGTACCGTATAGGTTTACGTTAAAAAAGTAATAAAAAGGTAACATTTAAGACGGCGGTTAGTTTCAATAATACATAAGGTACTCCTTGTATGATATTTAACCGTTTGAAATGCACCTAATGGAAACTAGACAAAATTTTCAAGACATTTTTATCCCTTCTTAGTACTGAAGGTTATTAAAATTCTCAAAATATATCATTTTAAGACGCGCCTCTCATGTCCACAAGTGAGTAGAAAATGTTCATTTTAAAGGAATACTACAGTTTTAATTTAAAATGGCCTTAAATTAAAAGGGCTAGCCTACTAAAAGACACGGTGTAAAGCTGAAAATTTCACTGTCAATAATGTAATTTCATAAGAACCTGGGGAATCGTATGTTTATAAGAGTTCATTCTTCCAATATTTGCCCGGTGAGGTCCCTGGACCTACACGGTGGACCCGTCATAATATTTGGATTCTTTCTGAAGACTATGACCCCACTTCGTCCATTATACTACAAAATTTGAATGCACCTGCATATAATATACGCAGGCTAAGGACCTTAAAGTACCGCATCATTTCTCAAAGCGTACCACTATATTCTTTCATAAAACAGCCTGTAATTCTCTTTAATTATATGCTTAACTCAATGATCTGGTAAAATAACTTCCAATTTTAATTAAATCTTTGTTCTTGAAATCTTAATTTGTTTCTAAGGTATAATATCTTACAATAGAGATTGTTTAGATGCAATCTTAAGGTCTAGAATGTATCATTCCCACCACTCTGGGAGGCATTTCGACTAAACCTTTCCTTTCTAAGATTACTCCTTCCTTATGCTTCAACCGATGGTGGCTGCCCAGTGGCGTCCTAGGAGGGCACGTCCCGCACCGGGTACGAGCATTTTTGGAGTGTTTGGTGTTTAACCCTTAGGCAACATCTCCTTCAAATACACGAAACCAAGAAGTAGGAAAATCACTTAATAACTGGGATTCCTTAACATATAATCATTTGAACGCCTCGCTCAGCTTTAGCAAAATAGCACCATTTAACATTTACATGCTACCCTACACCCTAAAACAAAATGTTTCAAAGAATAGATGTTTCGTCTCCCCCCCCCCCCCCCTTAGACAGAACCGCTTGTCCCACGCCCCGTCAAAATATTAGAAAGAAAATCACTAAATAACGAAACATACTAAAGACCTAATCGTTTCAAAGCTTACCCAAGGAAAACACAATTTTGCACCTTTGTCAGGCCTTACATGTCACCCCTATACTCCCTCAGCACCCTTCCTCAGGATGCCACACATGCAAAGATGAAAAAGGAAGAGTCCGCCCGGGTGTCACCTTTCTATTGGCACTCCACTTGGTACTTCGAGTAGATAGACTCATGAACTGCCCCCTGAAGATTTCGCTCGGGCTGCAGCCCTGCATACAACTATATGTCGTTTGTAATTGTAATATTCTTGTAAGAATATACGTTATTCTCTGGTCAATGGGTCAAAGGCTGAAAATGTTCTTAACGCGGTATCACAGGGTAGGAAGCTTGAACAGATTTCATACTTGCTATCTGGATGCAATATAGTCAGAGAAAAAAACCCTTTTGTTTTTGGAGGGGGTCAAAGGTCATCTAAGGCTACGGGGGGTCAATCCCTGAAAACCTTATTAACACGATATTTCGAGGTAGGAAGGTAGGAAGCTTGGATAAATTTTATACTTAGTATGAAGAAACCTTATGGTAAGAGAAAGAACCCTACTGTTTTGGTAGAGGTTAAAAGTCATTTGGGGTCACCGGAAGTTCAAACTCTGAAAACCTTTTTAACACGGTATACCGAGAGAGGAAGCTTGGATAAATTTCATACTTAGTATGTAGATGCGTAATGACAAGGCAAAGTGCCCTATTATTTTGGTGGAGTCAAAGGTCAGCTGGGGTCACCGTGTTTAAGCCCTGAATACCTTGTTAACATGATATCACCAGGTATTGAGCTTGAATAGATTTCATTGTTAGTATGTAGATACCTTATAATCAGAGAAAAAACGTTTTTGTTTTGGTGAGGATCTAAGGTCGTCTTGGGTCACCAGCCTGCCGTCAAACTCTGAAAACTTTGTTAACATGATACTCGAGGTAGGAAGCTTGGGCTAACATCATACTTGGGTTATGTGGATGCCTTATAGTGATTTGAAGTAACCTATTGTGTTAGAGTGAAGGTCAAAGGTCATCTGAGATCACCAGATTTTAAAAGCAAATTTCCCAAGAATTCACAGGAACTTTATCTGGGTCACCAAAATGCCGGCAAAAAGCAAACTTTAACAAGAACTACCAAAACTTCCTAAGATCGTCATCTGGGATCACCACAGGTCACAAAGCAAAATTTCCCAAGAATTCATAAGATTGCCATTTGAGATCACCACAGATCAAAACGCAAAATTTCCCAAGGATTTCCAAGATCAAGTATGAACAAAAAACTGAATTTTTCCTACACGTTAAGATAGCATTTGAGCAGTGGCTGAAAGAAACGGAACAACATGGCATTATTTGGAATAAAACATACATCATCAAAATTTCAGTGCATTAATCAAAATTCAATCTCAAATGCACCACACTACCAAAAAGTGTTCACCATTTATTTAAAATGATAGTTTCATCTCCTATCGACAATTTGTTGAGAATTAATGCTTTCCTGCGTTTATTCAGAGTGATGCAATCTTTTTGGATAATGTAACTTATCTGAAATTACCATAACATATTCTGTCTGAGTGAAAAACAAACCGACTATTCCCTACAGAGTTTGACATGACATTACTGGCAGGTGTGCGGTTATCTTGTTGCTAGAACATTTAAGTTCAAGAAAAAAACGTTAGGCACAATGTGCTAAACCTTTTAATATCTGTCAAAATATCAACATTTTTAAAGACACTGTTAAAGTTCATGTTTTGAAAAGAAAAAATGGTTTCACTCCATAACGTAAGAATTGTGTAGCACTTCGAATTCTCAAGAACATTAAGGTACCTCGGCAAGCTGTCACAAGTATTTAATCTCTTTGTAGAATCCAGCCGACATCGTAATTGAGCACCATGATGAGTAAACCTGTAGACATGTTTCAAGCATAGAAGAGTTCTATGTATGGGCTAGTCTGACTTTAAAACCACTCAATATCATAAGAGTGGGTACATCACTAACTTTAAGCAATTGGTATTTATGAGGGAACGTTTGATGAGACTACAATTTTCCTTTATTGATTTTTGTTTTCATTCTAGGGAGACATTTGAATGGTTGTTTCGTAATATTCAATCGTGCTTAGCACAAAGGTTTGCTCGGAGGGGGATCATTGTTATCTTACGGTTGACGTTTAACGTGGTTACCAGTGTGAGGTGTGAAAGACAATTGTTACGTTTAATGGGCTGTTGGTAGATATTGGATAAGAAGCCCGGAGAGTGTACTGAATTAATGACTGAGACGCTGGATTCGTAATCCAAAGATTTCTTGTTCAATACCTCCCCCTTTCCATCCGTTGTGCCATTGGCAAGATGTTCCATCTCACTTGCCTTTTCTCCACCCGGACCCTTGAGGAAGCCTGTCATAACGCGTGGAGTGCTCCTGTTGCAAACTCGAGTGTTTGTGAGAAGTTATTGTTGCTCAGGGATGTACTTTGCCAGCGCTTTAAGTGACATCAATGGTGTAAATTGCTATAGAAAAGCAAGTGATTATTATTCTATAAAGAAGATGACAAGGAGGTTAGGAATAAGTCGAAATTAAAAACTAAGTATAGGTAACATGTTTTGTTTTGAAGCCAATTCGACGGAAACCTTCATATAAGAAAGAAAGCTTTGTGTTGTAAAGATATTGTAATCCGTAGAGAAATGTATTTGTTAAGAGCAGAACTTCGGAATGTAATTGTATGTATCCAGCAGAGGGCTCATCAGTTTTCCTTTATGTAATCACTTAACTGTTCCCGCCAACAGCCTCACGCTAATTAGGTAAGACATTAAATTCTAATCACATAACACCTATTATAATTAATCTATGACTTTTCAGGGGGTTGAATAACAACAAACTGGAAACTCTCCCTTCCGAGGTCTTCAAGGGGCTCCATTCCCTGCAACAACTGTAAGTAATAACGCTAAACGTCTATCATTTCAAAAGGGCTTTTAAAGGTTACAGAAAGGTGTCAGATGTCGAGGTTAAATATTTCCTTGAAAAGATAACTCCATGTAACATCCAGAACTTTGCGATATATTCCATTCTTGTATTTCGACAATGGCAATGACAGTTTATTTCCATCCACATGATATACATGGCACATAACAGAAGTGAATGGTAAATATAAAATACATGTTTACAATATACATATTTTAAATTCGTCTTGAACATATTCGAGATAAGATGGAAAAAAAAAAAAAAAAACGGAAGTATAATACTTATAAATTGTTTTCCCATACATAGATAATTTACACAATGAACTGAAAAGAGGTTTTCATAACAAAGTTCGCAAATCAATAGATACTAACACCAGAAGAAAACACTATAGAGAAAAGAAGGAAAGTTGACACAAAAAAAATTTGAAAGAAGAGATAAAGGAAAGAAAAAAAAAACAGAAATAAAGCAGGAAAAAAAAAACAGATGATAAGCTAGTGCACTCTTCCAGAGTATTCCACATAATATAAGAAAGGAGACATAAGTTAATCTTGATAATTTTGTGATGACAATAAGTTCTGTTAATATCTTGATTTAAAAAGAGAAAGGGTTTCACATTGTTTAATACTGTTATCAAGTGAATTCCATAATTTGACTTCTGAGGTGGAAGTACACTGTTCACTGTTCACTGTTTTTTTTTTGTTCTTACATTCTTTTGTTTAAAGTTGTTCTTTTGTCTAATGTTATATCTGTCATTGGTTGCTAAGGTAAAAAAGCTTTGTAGGGTCTTTGGTAAGAACTTCTGGTACGCCTTAAACATAAATATTGCAGTGCTGAAGTCTTTAATTTGTGACAATGTTAGGGCTTTTAACTTACGGAAAAGTCCAGCCGTATGATCTAAGAAATTTGATTTACATACGATACGAATAACCTTTTTTGCTTAAAACATAATGGAATAATGTTAGATTTGTAAGTATTTCCCCATACTTCAGAACAGTAATTGAGATATGGAAGAAAGATTGCACATATAACATATACAAGGCCTTAGTATTTAAAATGTGACTGGCTTTATGAAGTATCCCAATACTTTTAGAACGTTTTTTTTTGGATATGTTTACAATATGGTCTTTCCAGTTTAGATTATGATCTATCTGTCTGTCTATCTGTCTGTCTATGTATGTATGTATGTATGTATGTATGTATGTATGTATGTATGTATGTATGTATGTATGTATGTATGTATGTATGTATGTATGCATGCATGCATGCATGCATGCATGCATGCATGTATGTATGTATGTATGTATGTATGTATGTATGTATGTATGTATGTATGTATGTATGTATGTATGTATGTATGTATGTATGTATGTATGTATGTATGTATGTATGTATGTATGTATGTATGTATGTATGTATATTTACCAAGAAATTTAGTGACATAAACTCTATCAATATTAACATCATTTATCAACATTATCAAATCAGAATTGGTTTTATGATTGGAGAATAGCATATAATTAGTTTTAATAACATTAAGCTGTAGTTTATTTACTGCAAACCGTACAGAGTTTAAGAAGCTCATTACTAATCACTCTGCATAGCGAATATTTGTCATTATGAGAACAAAAAATGTTTGTGTCGTCTGCAAAGAGTACAAATTTGAATAAGTTGGAGACATTGCAAATATCATTGATATATAAAATAAACAATTTTGGTCCAAGGATAGATCCTTGTGGTACTCAACAAACTACATTTCGTAATTCTGAACTTAAGTCGTTAATTTGTACATATTGCAGTCTATTGTTCAAATAGGGAGAACATAAATTGGACACCATTGAGAACCGCTCAATATTCATGATTAGACATCATCACAAAACGATTGGGACACCTCCCGCACCCGGGAAATACGACACGCAGCTACTGTGTGCGATCCCGGGTGCGAACACCGAACAGGTTAAGAATGTCACAAATATTGTATGCAGTCATATTACCGTGTTGATGGTACGGTTACGGTATCGTTGCCCTTGTATGTATGAATCGGGGAGCTGCGAAACAAGTATCTATTGATCATTTTAATGATGCATTTATCTCCATAATGTTTTGGTATGATAGTTATGATTGAGGGAATATGACTTACACATTATTTCGCCTGCAGTGAGAGATTTGGAGAAATCTGAGAGAGTGAGAAATTTGTATTCGCCCTTAGGATTTTTTTTTTTAATGTAGGCCTAAATGACACTAAGTAGTTTACAGAAATATAATAAGCTATACGTAAAGCCTGAGTCTACTAGGCGTGAAGGAAGCTGTTTTCGACTAGGTTGGGGGGGGGGGTGGAACGTTGTTTCGGACGGCTGTCCTGAGGGAAGGGAAACCTTTTGATTATTTGAGGGTCCTTGGATGCATATTGGTGGGACATCGTACTGGGCAAATTTTAAAGGATAATTACTGCAAATTAATTTGACATATTTTTACAAGGGCACAGTGTATTAAGGGGTTTCAATCCTAGAACTGAGGAGAAACGGAAGCAAATCTTCGCACACCACATCTTTGACTGGAGTTTAGCCCCCACCCATCCCTGCTTTCAACCTCGGGTTTCGGGCTACCCAAGCCTTTCAAGTCTCAGCGCTTTAAGCACACTGGCCGGGCATGTTTAGAGGTAAGGGCGGATCCGACCCAACCTATGAAGGAGAGGAGGAGTGATTAAACTTGAAGTATGCCAGACTTCAAACGGAAGCACTGCTTAGCGGGCGGCTTCTGTTCGGGTTGTATGAGCCTGTCGTAAACTCGAAATACCCGGCCGCCTACTAAGGGCTGATTTAGGGAGGTTTCTGGTTTTTAATTTGTTCCCTTTATTCTTTTTTTCCTTTTTCTTTTTCTCCTTCTCTTTTGTTTCTTTTTTACTTTATTTCTGTTTTCTTCCCCTTGTTTTCGTTTTTGTTTTACACCGATTTATCTCCGATATATTCTCCGGGAAGGGCTCTTTTTAAGTTACTTATGTGCCTGTTAAAATCTCACCAAGATTATGTACTTTACCTATCTGAGAAACACCCTCTCCACTTACCTGAGTCCTTTCCATTACCACCACAAACCAGCGCGCTGTATTACAGAACGACCAGGGCCGCCCTGGTCTGAGTGAAAAAGTAGTCATACTTTAATTACTGTGGTTTGTTTAGTGCACATTTGATGCTGTTTATGAATTGAAGGTGCTTTGTTTTAAAGCCCACAACTCCCGAAGCTTCCGGGGTGGCCTCTCCCCTAGCTCCGAGTACCAGGGGCCCTTATTAAAGGGGATATGGCATCACCCCAAGCCATGGGCGTCCGCAGAAAAAAAATTCAAGGGGGGGGGGGCAAAATTTTTAAGGGCCCAACTATTTCCATGGGAAATATTTTACTCCCAGGAAAGAGTTTAGATGCTACTTTGTCACACACTGTTGACAAAGGCATAGCCAGGAATTTGTCAGGGGGAGGCGAAGGGCATAGACAGACTCTCAGCGCTCCGCGCCACCATGGGTTGGCGCGGAGCGCAAGAAAATTTTTGTCCAAAACGCTTCCCAGATCGCTGGAAATGGCACTTTCAAGGCCTATTTTTTACCACATATAAAAAGGGGAAACCTAAGCAATATCGTAAATATAAACATTAAAAAATACCAGAAATATGCTGGGGGGGGGGGGGGAGGCTGAGGCCTGAGTGTTGATATTTTTATTCAATTCCTGTTTTGAGAGTAGAAATTCACACTGATTGAACTGTTAAAAAATGTTGATGTTATATTTTCTTCGTTTTTTCTTTATTTTTCTTCGTTTTTTCAAGTTTTTGATTTTCCGGGGGGGGGGGCGGACGCCCATGCCCCAAGCATATTTAGGAATATGATTACATCCCTATATACAATTGGTGAGTGCACTTTATTTGATATTAATACAAACAGGAGCTTCCGTCTGGTTGGTCAATGATGACTTGAGGAGTCAGTTGTTCTCGATAAACCACACAAGTATATTAGTATAACCTTGAGCAATCATTACTCAGTGCAAGTGCAAACTACTGTAGCTTTATTTAGGAGATGAATTAGATCAAGGCTGTCAATTAGGGGCCCAGGCCTTGAAGCCCTCCCCCCAAAAATTGTCCCCTAGAAAATAACCAGAAAGCCAAAAGGCTTAGTCATTCCTTGCCATATGGATATATTGTAACAAACATGAATCACCCACATGACAAGCATGAGATACCTCACAGTTACTCCCACTTGAGATATCATGTTATACAGTAAAAACATTTTGAAATCTTGTGACCCGAAATGACCTACATGCTAAATATGAACAATCCACAGGCCAAGTATGAGATCCCTCATAGTTACCCTCCTTGAAATATCATGTTCAGTAGATTTTGACCTTTTTTGACCTCAAATGACCTTTGACTTGCACGAAAAATTATAGGATCATCTACACAATACGAACAATCCACATGTCAAGTGTGGGATCCCTCAGGTATCCTTCTTGAGATATCATATTTTCAATGTTTTGACCTTTTGTCCTCTGGTGACCCCGAATGACCTTTAACCTCCACCAAAAACAATACAGATCATCTACTCAATATGGGCAATACACAACCCAAGTATGAAATCCCTCACAGTTACCCTCTTTGAGATATCATGTTTACAAGGATTTGACCTTTTGACCTCTGGTGACCCCAAATGACCTTTGACCTCCGATAAAAACAATACAGATCATTTACTCAATATGGGCAATTCCCATGTTACATTTGAGATCCTTCAAAGTTACCCATCTTGAGATATGGTGTTTACAAGGTTTTGAACTTTTGACCACTGGTGAAACCAAATGACCTTTTACCTCCACCAAAAATAATAGAGATCATTTACTCAATATGGGCAATTCACATGGTAAGTATGAGATCCCTCACATTTATCGTCCTTGAGATATCGTGTTTACAATTAATTCCCAAGATTCTACCATTTGACCTCTGGTGACCTCAAATGACCTTTGACCTCTACAAAAAATAATAGGCTTCATTTACTTAATATGGACAATCCACCTGATAAGTATGAGATCCCTCACATTTATCGTTCTTGAGATATCAAGTTTACAACTAATTCCGAAGGTTTTACCATTTGACCTCTGGTGACCTCAAATGACCTTTGACCTCTACCAAAAACAAAAGAGATAATTTATTTTAAATGAACAATCCATGAGGTAAGTATGGGATCCCTCACATTTATTGTTCTTGAGATATCGTGTTTACAACTTATTCCCAAGGTTTTACCATCTGGCCTCTGGTGACCCCAAATGACCTTTGACCTCTACCAAAAATAAAAGGGATTATTTACTTAAAGTGGGCAATCCAAGAGGTAAGTATCAGATCCCTCACATTTATCTGTCTTGAGATATGATGTTTACAATTAATAGCCAAGATTTTACCATTTTACCTCTGGTGACCTTAAATGACCTTTGACCTCTAGCAAAAACACTAGGGATCATCTACTCAATATGGGCTATCCACTTTGTAAGTATGAGATCCCTCACATTTATCTGTCTGGAGATATCGTGTTTACAAACAATTCCTAAGGTTTTTACCATTTGACCTCTGGTGACCCCAGATGACCTTTGACCTCCACCAAAAATGACAGGCTTCATTTACTTAATATGGACAATCCACCTGGTAAGTATGAGATCCCTCACATTTATTGTTCTTGAGATATCGTGTTAACAACTAATTCCCAAGGTTTTACCATTTGACCTCTGGTGACCCCAAATGACCTTTGACCTCAACCAAAAATGATAGGGATCATTTCCTCAATGTGGGCAATGTACAAGGTAAGTATGAGATCCCTCACATTTATGTGTCCGGAGATATCGTGTTTACAATTAATTCCCAAGATTTTACCATTTGACCACTGGTGACCACAAATGACCTTTGACCTCTAGCAAAAACAATTGGGATCATCTACTCAATATGGGGTATCCACATTATAAGTATGAGATCCCTCACATTCATCACCCTGGAGATATCATGTTTACAATCCCAAGGTTTTTACCATTTGACCTCTAGTGACCCCAAATCACCTTTGACCTCTACCAAAAACAATAGGTATAATTTACTTAAGGCGGGTAATCCACATGGTAAGTATGAGAACCCTCACATTTATCTATCTGGAGATATCGTGTTTACAATTAATTCCCAAGGTCTTACCATTTGACTTCTGGTGACCTCATATGGCCTTTGACCTCCACCAAAAATGACAGGCTTATTTTACTTAATATGGAAAATTCACCTGGTAAGTATGAGATCCCTCACTTTTATCGTTTTTGAGATATCATGTTTACAATTAATTCCCAAGATTTTACCATTTGACCTCTGGTGACCTCAAATGACCTTTGACCTCTACCAAAAACAAAAGGGAACATCTACTTAATATGGGCTATCCACAGGGTAAGTATGAGATCCCTCACATTTATCTATCTGGAGATATCGTGTTTACAAATAATTACAAACAATTCCCAAGGATTTTACCATTTGACCTCTGGTGACCCCAAATGACCTTTGGCCTCCACCAAAAACAATAGGTATCATCTACTCAATATGGGCAATCTACATGCCAAGTATGAGCTCAGTCACAGTTACCTTCTTGAGATATCGTGTTTACAAGGTTTTGACGTTTTGACCTCTCCTGACCCCAAATGCCCTTTGACCTCCGCCAAAAACAATAGGGATCATCTACTCAATATGACCAACCCACACACCAAGTATGAGCTCAGTCACAGTTACCCTTCTTGAGATATCGTGTTTACAAGCTAAAGCGTCACACACACACACACGCACACATACACACGACATCACCATCGCATAGATTCCTTGCCTGCCTTCGGCAAGGAATCAAAAATGATCATTCCATTAATGCATTTAAGTTAATCTCACCCCCTAAAAATATATTTCGCTCCTGGAAGCCCTCTCGCCCCTTCAGCACATTTCCTGGCTTGCACTAGGCATGGCAGGTGATTTTGTTTAAATTGGAGGAGGGGTAACACAAGTAACTTAGTAGAAAGAATTTTTACTGTCTAGGCCAGTGGTTCATAATTGGGGCCTTATCGCCCCAGGGAGTTTGCGTAACTCAGGGGGATGAGCTATAGGGGAGGGGGAGCTTTGCAAATAATGAGAAACTAGATATAAAGTGGACCTTACAAGATTCGAAAAGGGTTTCTGTAGCTGAGCTCTCAAACTGATTTGCATGAAAAGGAAATAAATGACGTCAAGAAGTCGAAGATGCATGGGTCTTACTTTCCCTCCTCGGGTGCTCTGCAAAGCATGTGAATTATCTTTTGGAAGATGCCACGAAATCGCTTCTAACAGTGTTTAATGTCAACATTTTCCCTGCAGGACCCTTATATTTCCATCAGTTGTAGTGAAAGTGGTAAGCGAAGGCGTTATGGCTAAAAATCGTCCCGCCACTTTCTTGTAAGTCTTTCGCCCCTTTTTGCTATAACTATCAGGGCGGTCAAATATCACCTCCCTTCACATATACTCTCTCTCTCTCTCCCATTCCCAATTCCTGGAAGCTGTTCGTTAGGACTTTCGTTCAAAATTAGTAAAACTACGATAGTTGTAAAGTGCTCGGCGTCATACTCTATCATTTGGATATCAGGTAATAAGCATCATGTCAATTAGGCGCGTAGCTACGGGGGGGGGGGGGCAAATGCTTGTTAGGCCCCCCAAATGTTTGCGTCCTAATAAAATGTGTAAGGATTAAGGACGGCAATCAACTGCCGAACTCCCCCCCCCCCCATTTGATACCCCCTAAAAATTTCATCCTAGCTACGTCCCTGATGTCCGTGAGGCAGTGCCCCATTTTGTATAATTAACTGAGGGCTTCCAGGAGGCCCTGTATTGTGTCTGTCAGCCTTAGATACCCTTTCGTAACTGTAAAAAATTTCGCAATAGTCCAAGAATGTTTCTGTGGACCCCACACACTTTTCATTTTGTGTAAAAACCGTTTCCCCGAATAGAAGGCAGTAAAGTAGCCAATTGGGAGGTTAGTTAGTTAGTTAGTTAGTTAGTTAGTTAGTTAGTTAGTTAGTTAGTTAGTTAGTTAGTTAGTTAGTTAGTTAGTTAGTTAGTTAGTTAGTTAGTTAGTTAGTTAGTTAGTTAGTTAGTTAGTTAGATAGGGTTTAACGACACACCAACACGAATGTGTTATATAGTGTCAGCAAGAAAAATAAAAAGGTAAAATTTGGGAGAAAGTTAGGTAAAAAGGGCGAGGATGGGGCAAAATCCTATTTGAAATGTCAACACAAAAGGAAGCGCGGGAGTCATGTCAAAACGTCCTATAAAGGTTACTTTCCTTGAGAAAGTCCAGGATGAGATAAGGGTCTGTCTGTTGAAATAACGTCTTCAGGTCTGGCACAGCGTAGTACTTCTGACGAATATGAGAGTATTCACAACAGTCTACGAGAATGTGACAGCACAGTCACATGGGATGCAATATGGTCTCTCATCACCATGAAAAAGGTAGGAATGGGTAAGGTAAGTGTGACCGATACGAGCCCTAGTCAGAACCAAATCGTCTCGTCGCTTTCTGGGGACTGCATTACTCACAGTCTCGACCGTTGGTTTAACTCGGTACAATTTGTTCTCGGGGAAAGAATCCCACAGTTCCTGCCATTTGGATTTTATGTAGCAGTTGATCTGAGGACGATAATCAGTGTGGGGGATGTAGAGGTTGGTAACGTCCATCTGTAGGGCTTCTTTAGCTAGTGCGTCGACCTTTTCATTTCCCCGTATGCCCACGTGACTCGGAACCCACGCAAGCACAACTGATTTCTGCAGTCTCACCAAATTGGAGTAAGCCTCACGGAGAGCTATTATACAAGGGTGTTTTTGTTCATGACCTTTAAGTGCTAAAAGGCTGGACAGGGAGTCTGTGAACACAATGAACTGGTGGCTGTCCGAGGTTTCAATCAGATCGAATGCCATCTTAAGTGCCTGGAGTTCGGCAGTAAATATTGATGCATCATCCGGTAGTCTGGCTTGCAAGAATGCATCTCGGCCTGTCGCTACGGCTGCAACCCTGTTCGTCGCTTTGGAACCGTCGGTATAGATTGCATGATAACGACGGTACTTATGTCTCAGCTCATTAAAGCTGGCACGGTACACCAGTTCATTTGTTGAGTTCTTTAGATAATTCCTCAAACTAAGGTCAATAACTGGCTCGACTAACTTCCAGGGAGGAGTGATGGAGAAAGTAAACTGCGCTACGAAATCGGGGTTGGTACACACCTTTGATAGTGCTTCCTTAACGCGAGTAGCAAATGGGGGGATAGCTGTTGGTTTTGCGAGGTAAATGTGACTAAACCTATGGTTGAAGGCCGTCTCAAAGGTCGGGTTGTGTCTATGGCTCCTCAGTTTCATGGCAAATTGGAGTGACAATTTCTCCCATCTGATCTGAAGGGGTGGTTCGTTCGCTTCGATGTAGATACTCTGCATCGGAGACGTACGAAAAGCTCCCAGGCAGATTCGAAGACCTTGGTTATGGATGGGGAGCAGTTTTCTGAGGTATGACTCACGTGCTGAGCTGTAAACAACACAACCCTAATCAAGTTTGGACCTAACAAGTGACCTGCAGAGGCGAAGCAAAACTGGACGGTCAGCGCCCCAGTCCATCTTTGAGACGACCTTCAACAGGTTTAGTGCTCCTTGGCACTTCCGCCTCAGATGGTCGATATGGGCTTTGAAGTTGAGCTTACTGTCGAGTATTAGGCCAAGGAACTTAGTGTGGGGAACAACTGGGATGTGAACACCGTTCAAGTACAGGTCCGGGTCGCAATGAGTACCTCTCCGGTTGCAAAAGAGGTAGCACTTCAGGGAGGTTTGTTGAAAACATACTCCCCCGGCCTTTTTCACCTAACCAAACATTGGAATTTAGTAAATAATGGATATTTTACAACCATGTATGATAATGCAGTTCCAAAAATAGCACCATTTTACTGCTAAGTAACCCTTAAAGGGGAGGGGACCCGTACCTTCCCCAGGACGGCACCTTTATGTAAGGTGACAAAGGAAGGGTATCCCACTGCTTTATACAATCGAAGGGAAAGATACAATTACGCAGAATTAGTGGTTGAACTGAGGTGGCATTACGACGTCATCTGCGGTGCCCCCCATCACCAGAACTGATGATCTAAGGGTGATTTCTATAATCTCTGCCTGTTTCTGCATGGAAAATGCGTCCGGATGGAGCTCCAATTAAATGCAGAGTCAACCATGCTTCCCCTTATTTCCCCTTATCATTTGGACTGAGAGATGGGTTTATTGAAGTCAGTAGCGTAGCCAGGATTGTGTCATGGGGAGGGTTTTGGAGTACGACATGAGGGAAAGGTCTAAGTGAGGGAGAAAAAACGGCTATTGTAGGTCTCCAGATGCAAAATGGTGCAATGTTGTGCCTCAAATGTAATAAAGTACATAGTGATCATGTGTTTCTTGCAATTATTTTTTTTTTCAAGGTTGGGTCATGGGGAGGGGAGTTTCAACCCCCAAAACCCTCCCCGTGGCTACGCCACTGATTGAAGTAGAGCATTGCACCTTTGATGAGCTGGCAATTGACAAGCTCCTTTCCGAGTTCATGAAATGGCCGCCTAGTTAAAAGCATTGATGATAAGCCGACATCCTTACGTCCGGACCCCACACATACTTTTTCAAAAGGGAAGGTGTTATCCCCAATACTATAAATTGGGCACTCAGGTTGGCAGCTAATTTCCGTCGTCTCCCCCCCCCCCCCATCCTCAACCCACCCTATAGTATACCTTTACAGCAGGTAGGTGTCGAAAGGGAACCTTCGGCGTACTTATACTCTGATGCTGGCCGGGTTAGGCTACAGCTGAAATATTGAGGAAGAAATGTTTCGAAGGAAAAGGTAACTAAACATAACTGATTCACTAGTTATAACACCATGATTTTGCATGTAATATTAAAACTACCTTTCGTGAAGACAACAAAGGTCCGATAAAAGTTTTTCAGTTACATTATTTCCAGGTTTCCGTGAGCTAGGAACCTGTAAATTCCTTATACATTTCACATTGGCATTCTACTGTATCACACTGTACGCTAAGTAGTTGGCTCAACTGTGGCTGTGTGATCTGCAAAAACACGCAGTGCAGTGACTGTGCTGGATCGTTTCCTTCCGATGTTACCACGGGGATGACGTATGTAAGTAGGATGGGCCAAAATAGGTACGTAATATAATGAATATTAAGCGGTTCTCAAAGGTGTCCAATTTATGTTTTCCCGTTTAAATAACTCGACAGCCTGTCATGAACTATCCCACGGAAACCATAATGCTCTAATTTCTTAAGTAATAAATGGTGGTCTATAGTGTCAAAGGCCTTCCATCACATAAACCATTTCATTCGCAGGTAAATCACTTAATCATTTATCTAATGCATTGCTAAGTACTTTACAACCTGCTTAAAAAGCGGTTCTGAATACGTGTTAAACGTCGTATTATGAGTGGCAAGCATGCAGTCATCTCGTTGCTGAAACGTGTAACCTGTTAAAGTAAATTTACCCTAAAATGTTTTTTAATGTACACTTATTATGATGAGAATACCACAGCTTTCCAAATTCTCATGTGCATTAAGACCCCTCACGAGTAACAAGACGACTGATGTAAAATCTCTTTGTAGAACTTTATCCAACAACTCCATTGCGCATCTTGATGAGGATACATTTAGACATCTTTCACGATTAGAGAAATTGTAAGTATAGAGCTCGTTTATTTGAAAACACCCATCCTAGTAAGGATTAAAACATACTGCCAATATGAAACTGTTGTAACTCACTTGGTTAACTTTTACGTAACTATAATTGTCTTTTATTGACCTATTCTTTAGCAAGAAGGTAAACACTCAGTTCGAAATATTCAAACGTGCTAAGCACATGTTATCATTGGAGCACATCGTGGTTATCTTAAAGATGACGCAAACGTGATTATCATTATGGCGTGTGAAAGAAAATTGTTTCGGTTAGTTAGTTAGTAAGTCAGTCAGTCAGACAGTCAGTCAGTCAGTCAGTCAGTCAGACAGTCAGTCAGTCAGTCAGTCAGTCAGTCAGTCAGTCAGTCAGTCAGTCAGTCAGTCAGTCAGTCAGTCAGTCAGTCAGTCAGTCAGTCAGTCAGTCAGTCAGTCAGTCAGTCAGATGTGGTTTAACGACACATCAACACAAATGTGTTATGCAGTGTCAGCAACATGAAAAGGGTAATGGTGGGGTGACAGTCAACTAAAAAATGCAAAAATGGGGCAAAATTCTACTAAAAGGTCTGGACAAAAGCAAAAACGAGAGTCATGTCAAAATTTCCTGTAAAGATTACTTTCCTTAAGAAAGCCCCAAATGAGAGAAGGGTCTGTGTGCTCAAAAAACGTTTTCAGGCTTGGTACAGTGTTGTACTTCTGACGAATATGGGAGTATTCACAACAGTCAACGAGAATGTGACTGACGGTGATAGCACAATCACAGAGGATACAATACGGTGTGTTATCCCCGTGGAGCAAATAATTATGGGTAAGGTAAGTGTGACCGATGCGAGCCCTAGTCAGTACCAAATCATCTCTCCGCTTACTGGGGGCTGTATTTCCCACAGTCCCGACTGTTTCGTTTTATTTTTGTTAATTAATGATTTGTACTAATATAGGGTAAGACAACTGGGGATCAAAAGTGAAACATAATAAATAGAAGGTGCACTTTAAACGGCATTTCGGTTACGGCCTGAAACAAGAAAGAAACAGAACGTTCTCCTTTAAGGGATGTAAATATCCGTACAGGATGTATTTGTTCATGGAAAAGAGCAGTATCATTTACGGGGGTAGAAATTCATCTTTCCTTAGTAACCCTTCAAAATCAAAACAAAGTCACGTATAGCCTTGAGCTGTAAATGTAGCACAAGAATTTACAATTAAGACTGGGCAATTGTAGGTAACACCATCAGTTCTTATCCCATGACGCTTCCAAATTTGAGTGGAGGCATCCAGCAATCTTCATTTCCTACTAAGACTGTGAATTGTTATGGACCTGGGAATTTTTCGTTTCTGACCGGTCCTTAATATCCCCAAAGGAGTTGAAGAGATTGAATTTTACAGGAATTTCGAAGTGACGATTTAAGAGTTTATGAATGAAATGAAAAGAATTCCATCACATCCCTAAAGGCATTACGCCAAAGGAGGGTCATCTGTTACTTTACAGTACAGTTTAAACATCCTTTCATTTTAAGGTCAGTTTGACTGAAAGATAAACCAAAAAAGCTTTCAATGTTGAGTTATAATTACGCCGTTACCAGTTTCTTACCTTTTTACGTATAGCCCTGGGCTGAAAAAGAAGCACAGGAATTAGTAATAGACGTTGCCTGCATGCACGTGCAGCTCTCATACCATGACTTCGCGGGTACTCGATTGGCAACAGACTTGGACTCTTCCTAAGGTGTCTTCAGCACTCTTCATTTCCTTCAATACTGTACTTAGTTACAAACCTGTTTTTTATTTTACTTGTGAAAATTTAAGGGAAAGTGTTTCATTATCACTTGACCCCTAAACACTACATATTAAACAGCTTTTTCGTAATTTAAGATATTCCTGAAAGAAGATGGGTTATGCTAGTAAAGATTTCCAGTTGTTTCAAGGTTTTAACATCTTATGTAACACCACCAGATTGCTTCTAGAATGATTTGTGGTACTTTTGTAAATAAAGATTCCCGTGAACCGTAACATCAGTAAAACATTTAATAGCATTCACTCAAAACTGAGCTTTAAATTTTGTGAGAAATAAACGTTGAAACCCTTAAAGTGTCTAAATTTGTCATTACTCCCTATAAGGGGAATTTTGACTGAACATTTTCTTGCAAGGTCCACCTTGCTATGGTTTTCCCAGTGGCGTACGGATAGGGACCAGCCCAGGCTACCTGCCTTTTAAGGGTGCTATGCCACAGCCGAAAATGCCGTAAACAATTAAAATTTCAAATCATGTAATCAGTTCAAAGATTTAACAAGAAATAGCACCATTTTGGATGTACGAAACCTTAGAACAAGAAAAAGTTCTCAGAGGTCATGCCTCCCCTTTGGCAACATCCATTTCAGTTAAACCACAGCAAAATAGGAAACAATAGCTTTAAAATAAGGTTCCTAAACATATGATCAATTCAACGCTTTACGGAACTTTACCAAAGGTAGCACCATTTTGCATCCAAGCAATCTCATAAAGGCCTAGACAAAAATTTCTCAAAGAGTAGGAATGTCGTCACCTTCTCTTAGAGATCACCTGCTGTCTTACGTCTAGCCAAATACTAGGAAGAATGTTACTAAATAATGACAATTTGTAAAAATGTAATCAGTGCAAAGCGTTGTCAACGATGGCATAATTTTGCACCTAAGCCAGGCCTTGCATATACCCCTTCCCTTTAGCACCCCCTCTGCCGGGATGGCACCAATTCACATTTGAAAAAGGGTGTCAACTATCTATAGGCACGCCACTTGGTGATTTGCTTAGTGTCATTAACTCCCCGCCCCCAGGGACTTCTCCCAGGCTAGGGCCAGGTAATTCTTTGCGTCTTAGGCCAAAAAGTGACCGCTCACTTCGTAATATCAGCCACGTTCAGAGTTATTACTGCCCATGCACAGTGGCTTCAGGTCATAGGTCATACGAGTACAGACTGCAGTTATAAATGTCATTGTAAGTTACACTAAGTTACATTGTTCTTAGTGTGCTTTTAGATACACTTACGAAATTTAGTACGAAAAACTTTCAACAAGAAATTCCAGAGTTATTGTTGGGCGCCGTGCACAATTGACAAACTTAAGCACGTGCATTATGTAACCATATGATTTATGACCTGAGGCCACTGTGCATGCGCAGTGATAGCGCTGAGCTGGCTGACTGAAACCAGCTAAGGACAATGTATGATTGTACAGCGTCATGCAGTTCTTAAAGTTGATGTAAATGGTGATCAACATTACGCGGTGTGAAATATAATTTCTTTGCTAAATACTTTGTTAGTTATCAATCTGTAAAAATTTAGAGTAAGGAGGCAACAACGGGTGAGAAATACGTCTTAGTTAAATTTAAGTACAAAGATTCTTTCGTTTTAAGTTCAGATTCATAGAAAGATACAAGAAAGAATGGAAGCATTCTTCTGTAAAAGATACTCAAATTATATAGGATGTATTTGGTTATAACATATGTAACGTTGTTATGGCCAATTATGCCAAAAAAGATTTTCCATGAAGTGATGCAATGTTTGAAATAGGTTGCTTTGATAACCTTAATAAACTTAAATGCAACAGCAACATAAACACTGAGAAGGGGTTCGCACCCATAAAAAGAGAGACAATCCCTGGTTTTATGAGAACCGTTCATGTTTTTAATGAAGAACCTTTAGAATGTCATTTAAAATGCTGATTTCATTCGCATTGAAAAAGAGATTCTCTACTTTTATTCAAAATGATGCAAATGTTTCGGATGACATAACCTGACTTTAATTAAATATCGTACTATGTGAATAAAAAAAAAGGTTTAAAGGTCTGAAAATGTGTAAGTGTCAATCTTGGCTATTCGATGTAAAAAAAGTAAACGTTGGCATGCCCTAAGGGAATTATCTAGGAAGTAGCTATTGACTGCTTTGGAAAAGTTCCTTCAAACGACAAACAAGAAACTATAGCTTGTAAGTAATCAATATATAATTTTAAAGGATTAAGAGAAGAAATACAGCCCGTTTGCGACACTCCACATCACAAGTTTTGCAAAGCGAATAAGAAACTTCAAAAGTGGTCAAACTTTGTAGAAGTCTATCTTTCTAACGGTTAAGCATGTAAGAATAACTTCAACGTGGTTTTCATTTGGAGAAAAATAACTGTTTTGGTTACATGTCCACAGACCATTGATACGTTATGCAGAGTTTCACAACACATTACAGGCAGGCACGCAGTCATCTTGTATATGAAGGTTTTATTTTGAATTTTTTGCTATGCTGAAAGGAACGTTAGGTACTCAAAGTTTGGTCTACAAAATTTCTTATAACATCAACAACATTTCCTAGAAAAAAAGAAACTTTTTAAATATGTTTGCCATAAGATACAAAAGTAGTAGCACTTCAAAGTTTCATGTGCATTACTTTATCTACGCAAAGTTTTACAAGAGGATTTCTATTGAATGTCTCTGTACAAGTGTGTCCAACAACACCATTCGGCCACTGGATGAGTACGCAGTAAGCATTTTTTTCGATTACAGACATTGTTTGTATAGAGGTCCTTTCATTTTAAAGAAAAGAAACAATTACCCTTATACCATTCGAAATATTCCTAATTAGAAACAAGTGTAACTTATTCGTTAAAATTTGATGTAATTTTGATATTAATTTTTTGTTTCTATTATTCTAAAACGAATAGCAATTTTGAATTTGCTTTTTTCAAAAGAGCCTAACAAACGGTATAACTGGAAGGTGTCATGAAAGTTCTATAGTTGACGTAAAGGATGATTAACACATAACTAGCTGTGAGCGACGCGCGTTGAGTGCACTACTCTATTAGTTATTAATATGTACTTGTGCAGGGTAAGAAGACATGAAATGGTGAACAATAAGTCATAGTTAACGTAAAGTTCATGTCGGGTATACTGTTCTAGACAAAGTGAAAGTTGGGGGCGCTCGTTTGGATTCAGTCTGTACCTGGACCGAGTATTGCGCAACATCTCGTTGGGGGAGAGTTGGTTGTTTTTTGGGGGATGAGTTCGTTACCGAATATATGTTGCCATGTAAGCCTCAGACGGCCGATTTTCACGAAATCGTTTGCACAAGCCAGGCTTTCAGAGCCGATAAGTTTTATGAACTCGAACGTATGCACATTTATTTTTCACCTCACGACGGGAGATTCACAATCCAGTAAGTGATGCTTATGATTTCCCGAGATAAAGTTGTCAAATAATGCGGCTTTGTACCTTACGAGTATCTAGCGAACAGTTTGGTGTAGCAGGTATTACTTTTGCATAAGTAATGTTATAGTTGACGAATTTGTGAAGAAAAGTCGCTCTTGGGCTTCCAATGTTTACGTAGGAGACGTAAGACATTTAACTCAGCCCAGGTGCCTTATTATCACGTTATCTTATTACTATTTTGATTCTCATAGAGATCGTTTGCATGTTCTAAGGTCATTTTGGGGAGTTAAATTGTGAAGTGTTTTGTGTATTCTTTATGTGAAGCTGTGTACTGGCCGAGCTACCTATCACTTTTCATCGTTTAGCTAACCTACGGAGACATGAGTGGTTTTAGATTAATGTTAGGATTATGTCTGAAAGTACAGTGACTGAATGATGGTAAATGGTTAATCACGTTTTAGCACTCTGCGTTACGCAAATGTTTGTCTCCCTGGGGGCTGACCTGGATATCTTTGGTAACGTTGATTGCCTAGGCGACTGTTTTTGGGTGGGATCTTAGGCACGGTCTGCATGGGATTAGGCTCAGATTACTTTAACTCGTTATCCCGAGGAAGCCTCCTAGCCTGTCCGACTTTGAATGCTAGACCGATAGAGGGCGACATTGTACTATTCCAACGTACAGTTGCGGGATGATTATTCCACTTTAGGAGGTAGCTATGCATTGTTGCAAGCTCACGGAGGAACAGAAGTGTTTCAGGAACGTTTTTGTTTATGTCACTCAGTTTTATGAGTGCTCATTTTATTTTTATTTTTTATATTTCGTTTGTTTTGATAGTTCACCGTGAAATACAGACGATGGAAACCTGAGCCCTGACCTCTGGTCATTATTTTTGTTTCATGGTTGACACTAACTGGGGAATCTGGGACTGACGACCTTTGAACCCAGTACCGTTCAGTTAAAATATTCTTTCGTTTCAAGGTCAGTTTCACTGAGAGATGAACGAGAGCTTTTTACCTACATTACATTAATGGCAGAACATTGGTATGGGGTGCCATTTCTTGTAGTTACAAGATAGCATAACTGCGAGTTGTTTGGGGAAGATCGGGCAGATGGACGTATAAACGGATGGATAGTTAAATTAGACAGTTAAATGGATAGTCAAACGGACGGACAGAGAGATAGTATACGCATATACGTGTCCCGCATAGCGCTCACTTACGTACATCTGTTGACCTAGAACGACGGTCAACACAAATACTGACTTGTCATATTGCTGAAGTTGTACAAATTCATAACAATAAAAGGCCAATTTGGAGTAACGTTTTCACTTCCATATGTTAGTTGAAAGTTTTAGATGATGACATCCTAAGAAACTGTAACATTCTTCAGGTTAACATTTTAGCTATACCGAAGTGCTAGTTGCTAAGTGTGGTGGCGTTAGTTAGTTAGATGGGATTTTACGACACACCAACACGATTGTGTTATATAGTGTCATCTAGAAAAGAAAAAGGTGCAATGTTGGGGTAAAAGAGACTTAAAAAGGCGGGGTCAAATTCCACTAAAGGGTCCAGACAAATGCGGGAGTTATGTCAAAAATTTCTATACAGTTTACTTTCCTTGAGAAAGTCCAAAATAAGGGAAGGGTCTGTCTGTTCAAATAAAGTTTTCAGGTCTGGCACAGCGTAGTACTTCTGGCGAATATGGGAGTATTCATAACAGTCAACGAGAATGTGACTGGCGGTGACAGCACAATCACAGGGTATACAATATATTTCATCCCCGTGAAGTAAATAGGCATGGGTAAGGTAAGTGTGACCGATGCGAGCCCTAGTCAGAACTAAATCATCTCTCCGTTTATTGGGAGTTCCATGTCCCCCAGTTCCGACCGTTGGTTTAATCCTGTACAATTTGTTTTCGGGAAAGGAATCTCATAGTTCTTGCCATTTCGATTTTACAAAGCCATGATCTTAGGCGGTAATCAGTGTGAGGCAAGTGTAGATTGGTGACGTCCATCTGTAGGGCTTCTTTAGCCAGTGCATCGAGTTTTTCATTCCCTTGTATGCCCACGTGACTAGGGACCCATGCTAGGACAACCGATTTTTGTAGTTGAACCAAACTGGAATAAGTTTCACGGAGATCTGTTACTGAAGGGTTTTTTAGCTCATGGCCTTTAAATGCTAAAAGGCTGGATAGTGAATCTGTAAACACGATGAACTGGTGAATTTTCGAGGTTTCAATCAGATGGAATGCCATCCCAAGTGCCTGAAGTTCGGCAGTAAATATTGATGCATCATCCGGTGGTCTGATTTGCCAGAATGCATCCCGGCCTGTCGCCGCGGCTGCAACCCTGTTCTCGGTCTTAGAGCCGTCAGTATAGATGGCATGATACCGACTGTACTTTTGTCTCAGCTCATTAAAGCTGGCTCGGAATACCAGTTCATTTGTTGAGTTCTTCAGATACTTCCTTAAGCTAAGGTCAACAACTTGCTCGACTAACTTCCAGGGACGAATGGTGGAAAAGGTAAACTGTGCTACGAACTCAGGGTTGGCACACAACTGTGATAGAGCTTCCCTAAGGCGAATAGGAAATGGAGGGATAGCTGTTGGTTTTGCGAGATATATGTCACTAATCAGTTAGTTAGATGGGATTTAACGACACATCAACGCAAATGTGTTATACAGTGTCAGCTAGATAAAAAGGGGTACAGGTAGGGAGAAACAAAAAAAAAAGAAAAACATTGGGCAAAATCCTAAAAAGTCGAGACAAAAGCAAATGCGGGAGTCATGTCAAAACTTTCTGTAAACTCCACTTTCTTTGAGAAAGTCCAAAATGAGAGAGGGCTCTATGCACTCAAACAATGTCTTCGGGTCCGGCACAGTGTAATACTTCTGACGAATATGGGAGTATTCATAGCAGTCAACGAGAATGTGACTGACGGTGACAGCACAATCACAGGGGATACAATATGGTCTTTCATCCCCGTGGAGCAAATAAGCATGGGTAAGGTAAGTGTGACCGATGTGAGCCCTAGTCAGTACCAAATCATCTCTCCTTTTTTTTGGGGGGGGGGGGCTGCACCACCTACAGTCCCGACCCTCGGTTTGACTCTGTACAATTTGTTCTCAGGGAAAGAATCCCACAGTTCCTGCCATTTTGATTTTATGTGAACGTTGATCTTAGGATGATAATCAGTGTGGGGCAAGTGAAGGTTTGTAACGTCCATCTGTAGGGCTTCTTTAGCTAGTGTGTCTACCTTTTCATTTCCCCGTATGCCGACGTGACTCGGAACCCACGCAAGCACAACTGATTTCTTTAGCCTCACCAAATTGGAGTACGTTTCACGGAGAGCTACTACATAAGGGGGTTTTTGCTCATGGCCTTTGAGTGCTAAAAGGCTGGAGAGTGAGTCTGTGAACACAAAGAACTAGCGGCCGTTCGAGGTTTCGATCAGATCGAATGCCATCTTAAGTGCCTGGAGTTCGCCAGTAAATATTGATGCCTCATCCGGCAATCTGATTTGCAAGAATGCATCTCGGCCTGTCGCCGCAGCTGCAACCCTGTTCGTGGCTTTCGAACCATCGGTATAGATTGCATGATAACGATGGTACTTTTGTCTCAGTTCATTAAACCCGGCACGGTACACCAGTTCATTTGTTGAGTTCTTTAGATACTTTCTCAAACTAAGGTCAATAACTGGCTCCACTAATTTCCAGGGAGGAGTGATTGAGAAGGAAAGCTGTGCTACGAAGTCGGGGTTGGTACACACCTGTGACAAAGCTCCACTAACGCGAAAGGCAAATGGAGGGATAGCTGTTGGTTTTGTGAGATATATGTGACCAAATTTATGGTTGAAGGCCGTTTCAAAGGTCGAGTTGTGTCTATGGCTCCTTAGTTTGATGGCAAACTGGAGTGACATCTTCTTCCATCTTATCTGAAGGGGTGGTTCGTTCGCTTCGATGTAAATACTCTGCATTGGAGACGTTCGGAAAGCTCCCAGACAGATTTCAAGACCTTGGTTATGGATAGGGAGAAGCTTCCTAAGGTATGACTTGCGTGCGGAACTGTAAACAACACAACCATAATCGAGTTTGGACCTAACTAGTGATCTGTAGAGACGAAGCAAAACGGGACGGTCAGCGCCCCAGTCCATCTTTGAGACGAACTTCAACAGGTTCAGCGCTCCTTGGCACTTCCGCCTCAGATGGTCGATATGGGCTCTGAAGTTGAGCTTGTTGTCGAGTATTAAGCCAAGAAACTTAGTCTGAGTAACAACTGGGATGTGGGTCTGGGTCGCAATGAGCACCTCGCCGGTTGCAAAAGTGCATGCAAACAGTCTTTGTTCGAGAAAAACGGAATCCTTTTTTGTCAGCCAAGTGTTGGATCTTACTGAGGTAGTTTTGCATTAGTCTCTCAATAGACCTCATGTTCCTTGAGGAACAGGTAATAGAGAAGTCATCCACAAACAAAGACTTCTCAATCCCAGTGTTTACCACTTTGGCGATGCTATTTATTTTCATCATGAAAAGGGTCACTGACAAGATGCTACCTTGAGGAACACCCATCTCCTGATTATGTAACTTTGATAATATGCTACCTACACGCACACGAAACACACGATCTTTCAGGAAATTTTGAATGAAAAGGGGCATTCTGCCCCTAAGACCCGCAAAGTACAAGTCTTTCAGAATTCCATATTTCCAAGTGGTATCATATGCCTTCTCCAGGTCAAAAAATACCAAAACGACATGGTGCCCGCGAAAAAACCGTCACGAACTGTGGTTTCTAGGCGCACGAGTTGGTCAGTAGTACTGCGGCCCCGTCGAAAGCCACTTTGCGAACTGGTTATGAGATTGTTGGTTTCAAGGAACCAAACCAGACGGGCATTAGTCATTCGTTCAAATGTCTTGCACAGGCAGCTAGTGAGCAAATAGGGCGGTAGTTTGTAGTTTTTGTCGGGTCCTTACCCGGCTTAGCTATGGGAATGATGGTGGCTTCCCGCCAAGCAGCTGGAAAGTTGCCATTTTCCCATATACCGTGGAAAATATCTAACAGCACCAGTAAGGAGTTATCTGGAAGGTGTTTGAGGAACTGGTATTGAACTTCATCTGGGCCAGTGGCCGTGTCGTTGCTTCTTTCGAGAGCAAGACGAAGTTCCGTGATGTTAAAGAGGCTGTTGTAGTCCTCAGAGTTATCCGAGGTGAAGTTCACTTTCTGTTTTTCAACGGCATGTTTGAATGTTTGGTAGGTCTGAGAATAGTGACTACTTGAAAAGTTGGACTCAAACTCATCTGAAAGCAGATTGGCAATATCTGTTGTTTCTGTGCATTTGCTACCGTCTGGTTTGGTTACGTGTGACACGGAGGAAATGACCTGCTTTCCACTGATTTTTCTAACCATATCCCATGCTTTTTTGACTGAGGTATTGGAGTTAAGTTTAGATATATACTGTTTCCATGACTCCCGTTTACTTGATTTAATTATGCGCCGTGCTCTGGCACGGGCATTAAGGTAATTACTAAGATTAGCATTATTAAGATACTTTTTAAAAATACTAAGGGTCTGTTTGCGATCTTTGATCGCTTCTTCACAATCCGTGTTAAACCACGGCTTGTGTTTAATACGTGGATTTGCAGAGGACCTAGGGATAGTTTTGGTAGCAATATTCACCAAAAGTTGTGTAAAATGGGAGATATGGTCTTCAACATCATCGAAAGCATCCCTGACGATCTCGTTTTGGCAAAGATTGCTAAATTCAAACCAGTCGGATTTTTGGAGTTGCCACCTGGGGGCTCTCTCTTCGGGCATTGGGTAGACAATATCTATTAAAAGGGGGTAGTGGTCACTTCCACATTGGTGATCGTTAACTCTCCACTGAAGGTCCATCAGAATTGCTGGAGAGTAGATTGAGAGATCAATTGCTGAACGAGATCCAGAGGCTGGATGAATGTAGGTACAAGACCCATCATTCAGAAGGCATAGATCCGAGGTAGCGATCACAGATTCAATCAATCCATCCATCTGGTTGGTGTAATTACAGCCCCACATGTCACTGTGTGCATTGAAATCCCTCAGGAGTAGAAATGGGGTGGGCAGCTGGTTAACTAGTATGTCCAGGTCATCCCGTTTCAGACTATCCCTTGGTGGGATGTACACCGAACACACAGTAATGGTGCGGTGAAGTGTAGCTCGAATTGCCACAGCTTGCAAGGTAGTGTTCAGATGGATGGTGGAGTGTGGAACTGTGTTTTTAACTAGTATGGATGATCCCCCAATAGCTCTGTTGTCAACGGGGAATACAACAGTTTTGTTGTACATGTCGTACCCTTCAAATGGTGGGTGGTCTGTGTCCCGAAGGAAAGTCTCCTGCAGGCAGATCACTAAAGGAGACCAGTCTGCTATGAAGCACTTGATCTCCTCTTAATTCGGTCTAAGTCCTCTGCAATTCCACTGGATTATAGCCGCAGGCTTTCCAAGGGTCATTCTTTGGAAATCTGTGGCTTGTTAGTAGAGCCCCCTGGCTCGGGCCGAGACTTCCGACCACTGAGCTCCATCAGCTCTTCCCCTTCTCCCTCGCTCCCCTCTGACGCTCCAAATCTGTTGTGTAGTTTGATAGGGTCGTCCGATCCTTTGCTCGGTTTTGTCTGTGTTTTAATTCTAGGTGTGTCTCTTGCTTTTGTTGGTTCTGTCTTTTGTCTCTGTTTTGTGGTTGTTGGTTTTGGTAGTGGTTTGGGTTTCTTTTGTGGGGTGTTGATTTTTGTGATACATTTGTCGGTGCTGTCATCGTCTGTATTGTCTTGGATGTTGTAGACTGCTCTGATGGTTTTGCGAAAGTGAGTGTAATGGGCTTTGGAAAACTGCTGTCCCTGGGCCAGGTCATATCAGTTTGGGTTTCAGCAGACACCTTTGCAGTCCTCACAGCTCCAGCATAGCTCTTGAGCTGTGAGTCCTGCGACCGGTATGTTTCTCTAGCCTCTTTATAAGTGATGTTACTGGAGGCTTTTATTTTTTGTATTTGTTTCTCCTCCACCCATTTGGACAGTTTTTACTGTTTGCCGGATGACAGCCCTGGCAGTTAACACAATGAGGTGACCCCTCACAGGTATCACCAGCATGCCCCTCCTGGCCACATTTCTCGCAGGTTGCTGCCCTGCTACAGTTGGTTTTAAAATGTCCGTACCTTTGGCAATGAAAACAGCGGACAGGGTTGCGAATATAAACCTCAACCTTGACCTGTAAATAGCCAATCTTCAGTGTTGTCGGTGGTTTGGGGGTGGTGAATGTTAGGATGAAGGTGCCGGTGGGCTTTCTGACACCCTCCCTTAACACTGAAATGCGGTACAGGTGGCTGACATGCTGAGATGCCAAGTTATCAAGAATCTCCTCTTCAGGGCAGTTCTTGATATCCGGGCACCTTATGACTCCTTGGGAGCTGTTAAGGGACCTGTGAGGCGTCACCTGAATCGGAACAATAATCAGAGACTTTGTTTTCAACAGGTCGTTTGCTTGTGTACTGCGACTGACTTCAACAAGGATATCTCCAGATCGCAGCCTTTTGATTGGTTTAGGTGTGCCTATAACACCCTCAATACCCTTATGAATGGCAAAAGGTGACAAAGTAGTCAGATTCTTGCCATCACCAGAACCCGATATTACGAGAAACCTAGGCCAGATGGGAGCGGCCTCTGTGTCAGAGCTAGACCCAGAGTCGCTCCTGAAACGTTTGCCAGCTGATTTAAGTGAATTTAGGGGATCCATAATAAAAAAAATTATAAATTCATCACCGGTGCTCCCCACCCACCATGGAGCCCAGCAAGGGGACATCAAAGGTAAGTGGAAAATTACATCACAAACCGATGCCACGGATACACTAGTGATATACTTAAGGCCATTAAATGAATCAACAACCCCGATTGACCTGATTAAGCAGCCGACTTCTGAGACACCACTTTTCTGATACACACAAGCAAAGTCCACTTGGTGACGCGTAACATGACAAGTTAGTGCTATATAATAAGCAAAAGTTGAAAAACAGTCATGTGGAGATCTCAGGGCATGACGCCACCAGCCGATTGGTTGAACCAGGCTAATTCAACCTCCCGACTAGGTGAATTTGAGGCCAAAGTGGTGTGTTGCTAGGATCAAACCGCAGTTATAGCCTTCACTCACCCACCAGGACCCTCTCCTCCACCGACACGGGTCGCGACTCACTGCAAAACAAGTCGTCCCTGTTAGTCGCCTCTTACGACATGCTGAGAAAGCAGCGGGCCTATTCTACATCCCCGTACCCGCGGGGGGGGGGGAGGTGTGGTGGCAATCCAAGGCCATGCGAGTGCGGGAGAACATGGTAACGACGTACCAGAGGTAGTCGCACTGCAGGACGAGATGATTTTGGCCCTTTTTGTAATGCCGTTTTGTAAATTTAGTATTATAAGGAGGGCAACGTTTGCTCAACCGCCCAGGTAGAGTTATTCGTTAAGTTATAAGCCATTGAATGGTTGGTAAGAATACTGAAAATACTTCACATTTCATTGTCCTGAGTACGATTTAAAAGCTCCTTTAACCTGGAAAATAGCATAGAAGATTCACTTTCCCGCAACTTTTCCCCAGGTTTACCTGGGCTACAAAGGTAGATGAACTGTTGTGCGTGTCCGGGTAATTCACCCTGACGAGTTGGGAAATTCGGTACTTCCGGTCAGGTCACAAGGTCAAGTGTACCATGACAACGGCAACGAGTTTAGCTCTGCGTGCTCAGCATGCAACACCCGCGCTGGGACACTGTAAGCGTGGTACACTTTACCTTTGACTCATTACCATAATGCATTGCGTGGAAACATTTCCCAACTCGTGTATTCATATCCTCCTACGTGATAGCACCTGACGCCGTGCCAGAAAATACTTTTATAATAAACCTATGTTGACATTCAATTTCTAAATCAATAAGCTACTAAAGTAATTTAAGTCATGTTTTCTCTTGCTAGCTAATTTAACCAACAACCTTTGAAAACTAAAGTTACCTTCCTTCTCAATGTTTAAATGTTGAGGCATGAAATCTCTAAAGCGAACTGTTCTGATACAACTTACACAGTCTAAAGAGTGCAATTTGCATTAAGCTAAGATGCAGTGATTTTCACGAAAAGTATTTGTAGGCCCAGCTGCATGCAAATTGATGATGGCTCTCCCCTTGAAATGCTGGAAGGGACAAACCACACGCTTACGAGTAGGACAGCAAAAGGGGGGGGGTGGGATTATGTATATACAGCACAATTTGAGCTGTTGACACTGTTATATGCGCTTGCTTCATTCTTTGGTGCAAGCCTTGGATCTGCCCTCAAGCGACCAATGCGTTGTGGTATTGTTTGTGCGTGTACAGTAACGTCTACGTACACACGTGATCTCAATGTACACGTTAAACTATATAGTGTGTAGCTTTATTCAGTGTCACGTTTCAAACAAGACTGGGAAGTTAAAGGGAAACCGGCTGTGGAAATTAAATAATACATCTGCAGCTTGGCTGTACCATAGAAGTTCTTCCTCCATGTAACCAGGTTGTCCTGGGTAGGACTTTAAACTGCATCAAGTTGTGGAGCTACGTTAGGTGTGGAGATGATGAGGTTACCCTTTGCCACAACTGCCTCCAGGGCACCCTTGGGCAAGGTGCGCCTGTATTTGCCCAGTTCAGTTTGGGTCCCCGAAGAGAGTGGACGTTCCCGATCCACCGTCGGGCTCGTTCGATCTCTTTGAGAGTTTTGTTTTTCGTTGCATGTAAATAGTTGTATATACTGTAAGTAAAGTGAAATAGTGATTTGAGTGTAGCGGGTGGACCCCCCGTTTCCCTCCGCGCTGTAATTGCCTTCGGGCGTGTTGTTGTCTTTGGGCGTGTTGTTACCTGGGGTGTGTTTGTTGCCTTTGGGCGTGTGTTGTTTTGGCCTTGTGTTGTTTTGGTCGTTGGTTGTGGGTGTGGTGGTGGTTTCTTTTTGTTGGCGGTTGCGAGGACTCTTTCGTTTCCTTTGCTGGGTGCGGATGGTGGCAGCATGTTGGCGATTCTTTGGGTGGTTGTCGGTTGCGTTTTGCTCCGGTCCGGTTTGGGTTCTTTTTTCCTCAGTGCCTGTTTCTATGTACTTAAAAAGCTCTTCCTCCATGTTAATACGTAAAGTCACGACAGCATTTTGGGCAGGGCATACATCAGTGGAAGAGTGAACAGGGGCGGATCTAGGGTCTTTTCTGAGGGGGAGTCGAACATAAAAAGGGCACATTCATTTTTTTTTTTTAAATTTTGGTTCCCATAAACGTCAGCGATTACACAACTTACCGCATATTGACAAAGAAAGGATAAACCAAGAGACATGCAAAAACTGGAATCAAAACCTGGAATCTAAAAGGTGAAATTACAAAGCGCGCGAAGCGCGCGAAAGTTTTTGGGTAAGCCTACACTTATAAGAATTTGTACTAATTTAAAGCTTATATAGAACAACTGAGCGGACAGGTGGGCCCTATCGGGCATAACTTTATTGTACTTCCCTCCTCGAGTCACTAGTCGTACCGTACGACAGACACAAGTGAACGTTAACCAGGTTTAGCGAAATGCGATTCAATTCCCGACATTTACATAAATCCATGTATTCTACTTATTAACTTGAAAAGGTGGAAAGGGTTTGTACTATATTTAGCTATAAGTATAACTGAACTGAGGAAGAGTGGACAAAGCGTACCGAAAATTTTAGGTTTTATCCTAGAAATTACCCTTATGAAAGCCAAAAGAAGTAAACTGACCATGGGTGGCGGCAGAATTTTTCCAACAGGGGGCCGGGCCATGTCAGCTACCCCAAGTTCCGACATTTCCTTTTTCGAGGGTATGATGAGAAGGGCAAATGTGGGAGCCTCATTATCCCATGCAATTGCAGGCATATTTTGCATTATATCACTTAATACTTCATTATCCGAGTTGCGCACTGTTAGTGTTCTTTGAATCTGGATCGTGAAATTGAAAAGCGCGCGAAGCGGGCGAAATTTTTTGATTGGCTTACACATAAAACATATGACGAAACGAACAAAAGAACTGTAGGGTTTGAAGACCGTATCGGGTGTAACATACATTGTGTCGAAACCACCTGGACTACACGATGAAATAGCCAAACTTTGCTCCGTAAGTCGCTCACCAACTGACTGTACCGCATGACACACACAAGAGAACACCAACTAGGCTTTGCGATATGGAATGAAAGTTACTACCTTTACATAAACTATGTATTCTGCCCCATATGTTACTTGGTAAAGTGGACAGGACTTGTGCTATCCTGCTATGTGGAATGGAACTATTGAAAAACTAGAGTGACCCTACAGCGCGCGTAGCGCGCCGAAAATTTTGGGTTCTTATTACAGAAAATATCCTCTTGAGAGCAAAAAAAAAAAAAAAAACAGGCAAACCGTCGATTAGTTGTCGTCAGGGACTGCGTACTTTCAACTAAGACTCCCCTATGAAACTGTAAAACTTCTCCGATTGGGGGCCAGCCTTCCCCGACGGGGGGCATGAACCCTTTCCCCACCTGGCGCTACCGCTATCTCGACTGGGGGAGGAGGTTAAAATACTGTATGTTGTGTTCCCTATATAGTTGCGAGGCGACTATCAAAAACACTCTGTCAGAATAGATGACTGAAGTCGAATGTTTGCTTTTCATTTGCGACAGCAGACCGGTCATCGGTCCAAAGACGTCAAAAAATTGAACCGACTGACATTGCGTTATTTGACCTGGTGGTGATTTTATATAGTAATTTTAAAATGAAACAAACACCGATTTGTCTATTGTGACTTCTGGTCAACTCTTGGCTGTGGACTTTACCTAAGACTGGCTTTTTATTCCCATCACTAGGGCAACACTATAAAAGAAGAGAGTAATTCCAGACTATAAATATCATAGCGAAACGTATTTAGCCTACCTACTCTCTCTTGTTCACGAGAGGATGGATACTAGAGGGTGGAGGGAAGGTTTCGTAGATGTAGCGTTTATGGAGTGTGAACAGATCATTATTTTGTAAGACCAAAAGACTAGCAGTGACCTTTTGGAATCAATATTAAAACCCAATAGTAATACGTTGCATATAGCTAGTGAGTATGACGTAATATCTGCGTGTTTTGTATTACTCTGAATGCCCAAGCACGCCACAAGTGGTTCCAAGCGAAAAGTGATTAGAATGCCTGATTGTCACGCAGATATACTGTAGTCACATTCTCTGTAAAACGATTGCACTGTTCGGGCTTCGGGGCGGCCAGAAGAGGCTACCGTAGTCTACCGCAGTCAAATATATTGCCGAAAGTTTCTGCGATACATGGCTAGACTTTTACGAGTGGATTGATCGATACTGGATGGGGGTAACCAAAATCTCCTCGGAATTGGACAACACTGTCATTACCTGTGAAACTGTCTCTTTTTTTTTTGTTAGTGTGAAAAAAAAAACATTTTTTGAAAAAGGGCACATTGGAAAATTTGAGGGGGGTCCGGATGCCGGCGACCCCCCTGGATCCGCCACTGGTGAATCTCCTTCATGTTACCAGCGTCTTACGAGCGGTGAAAATACAAGAGCTTTACTTTTCCATTCGCCAATTGATTGTCAGCCCATGTCAATTTGTCCCCAAGCAGTGAACCTCAGAAAGTTGCAAGATAGGGTGAGGATTGAAATGACACAACTGACTCCATATTCCACCCATAAAAGGATCAGTCATAACTACAATATCCTAAAGGTGAAGGGAATACCCCACTCCAGATTTTCCACACCCCAAGTTTCAGACATCAAAGCACGCCTCTGATACAATACTACGCTCTAAGAAGGCTGGGTAATTTTCTGTTGGTCAATTGGTTTTTCCCTAAAAGTTGGTTAAACGTTTACCCAAAGTTTGGTAATTTTGATGAGTGACATTAACCAACATTTCCTTCGGACGTCTGTTACCAACGTTTAGTAAAACTGCAATGAAACTTACGCAATTTAGGCATAATTTCCGTGATAGGCAAATTTAGTTTTGTCGGCCAAAGCGATTTTATGGGGGATTTTGTTAAAATATTACGCAGAGTTTGGTAATTGCAACTCATGAAATCAACCAACATTTCTTTCGGGCATTCTTGACCAAGATTTAGCAACACCAAAGTATTGAGTTTGAACAAATTGTTGGCATCGTTTTACGCTCTGAGTATCCTCTCCTCGGTCAAAACAAGTCATTCAAGAGTAGGTGAAGTTTGATCATCTAGGCGCGGATTTAGAAGGGGGATTTCTGGCATCACTCCACCCTCATCCTACCTTTTTCGGCATCACTTTCTTTCGATTCTTGTTTCAGCCTTCGCTAACTTTCCTGTCCACTTCTTCCAAGACACTTTGTAACATTAAACCGAACTTTCTTAAGCAGACTCTCTGGGATATCATTGCCCAGAATCTTTTATTGGTACAGCAGTTTGACGTCCTTTTCAAAGATGGGGCTGTGGTGCTTTGCAGTGTCTCTTCCCTCCTTTTTCATCATCTCGATCAAACCTAAAAACATATATTTTTGAATTCCTTATCCGCTATAATGTTAATTTTTCATTTACAGGTTGCACTTGTAAAGTGTCGATGAATAGCAGACCTTATATGCCAGCCATAGCCGACTCGCTAAACGTTTCACCAGATCTTGATCTTACTTCACAATAGACCTTTCTTAGGATATCATTAAGCTCATAAGGTAGCAGGTTTTCAAACGCTGGGCCCATTTTGCGCGCAAAAATTTAGTCTGCAAAAGAGTAAAATGGTGTTTGAGAGATAGGTCTGCAGCATCGTTTGCAACCTTGTCTAGGCCATAGTATAGTACTGGTTTAAGAGAACAATGGTCTCGGATTTACTCCACTGGTCCATTATTCTACAGAATAATGGAGTCGGCTTTACTTTGTCTATTATTCTGCAGAATAAAAAGACTGGGCTTTACTTAATTTTTCAAAAAAGCAAATAAACAGATTTGACTTGTTCCCATTGTATGTAAAATTTCCAGTTATTCCGTAGGAATTCTGTACTCACAAGGCAAATACAGCTACCTGAGTGAGGATTAGTATACCCCGTCATCCTGATTCATGACTGGCTTTTTTAAAGATAAAGATAAAAGCAAATCTTTTATTAACTCCACTAAAAGGAAATTACACATCAGGGGTAAAATACAGGTAAAAATAAAATAAATAAGATCAAAGACAACGTACAATATCCGTAAAATATACATGTAAATAGGCAAAATGCAAATGGTAAATACATAAAACAAGATGTATACCAGACTAAAACTCGAATAAAAGATGATTGAAATAAAAGAAGATGGTTAGACTAAAGTGAGAATAGATTTAAATTTTATGTGACATTTTTTATTACTGAGTTGTGCAATTCACGGAGAATAACTCTTTGCTTTACCTTTTGTTTGTAAAAGTTACTTTCATAAACATCTTCAAAGGTTCGTGTTAAACATCTTAGAGAAGATTTGCTTAGATGTTGCTGATTTTTTAAAAAAACAATTTTGGGGCGTCAACGTAGTGCCTTTACGGCTAGCCTTACTCTTACCCTTCATGTCCTATTTTGCTGCCTCTCTTGGTTGCAACTTCCGTTCCTTATTTCTCACTTTTTCCAAATTGTTATTCCGTTAGCTCAGAAAAGGGCAATTGGTCATGCAGACTAGATGGTGAAAAGTTTAAATCAAATTTAATTTCCATCATTGAACGATGCAGTTGAGCTTCAGGTTAGCGTTGATGATGCATGTAGTTGACACTGTGCATATGCGCTATTGAGTCAGCAGTACACAGGTCTGACTAAAATAGTGGCGGGTTCCCTTGGAGGTAGTAGACAGTCTCAAGGGTCACCATTTTTTTTTTTTTTTTTGCTAGGAATTGTGTATATTGATGAAAATTACTGACCGTATGTTACGTAATAACAGGTCACTGTTTTAAAACAAATCAGAATCCAGAACTCTCAGAAACGATGACTAGAGGTGGTAGAATTCCCATTAATCAGTTTGGGCGGTATGATTGAGTATATGTGATGTTATAGAGTATACATTTCTTTTACATCATGTCGCAAAAGTCCTATTTTTCGAGAGCATGTACTTCGAGCTGGCGGAATAATTCACTCATAAAGAAATAAAGTGACTTTTCATTAAAGGTGACTCTTCATTAACAAAGCTTACTTTAGTGAGCCTGAATGACCCACGAAATAATACTCTGAGAGAACGTTATGCAATAGGCAAACACATCCTAAGCACATTGATGCGCCATGATTATTCAGTGGGTAGAAGGGTAGTATGTAGACCAGTTGATGCGTGACACTAGAAGTGTGAACAACTACAGAAACTCATGAAATCCCAACCCGACGTGTCCAATATATTTGTCTGGTCTGGCGTGCGCTGTAAAGTGGTAAAGATAATGTAAGCCCTATGTGATGTCCTAAAAAATATAAAATGACTTTCAATGGATTTTGATACTTTCATGACTATTTTTCTATGCATGAACACAATATTTCTCATTAATAACAATAATTTCATCGCTGTGTTATGCAACAACTACAATTGATAGATTACCAAAGCAAACATATAACACCATGTTTCAAGGACTCGAATGAAATAAGCGCGACTTAATACACCATTTGGATGAATGAAACTGGGACCGAGATGGAAAATTCCGTTAACTGTCCCATGACCTCTAGCGTATTTCAATCAGTGGCGGAGGGACGATACAATCATGACGGCGAATGGACCCCTCCCCTTCTCTACAGACAGTCCGGGAGATAACCGCTTTCGGGTGAAAAGGAGAATTCACTCGATCGGGGAAAAATTTTGCCTGGCTCAAAACGAATATATGAATATTTATGAGTATTTAGTGTCTACCTTTTCACAGCCGTCGATCTGTTTAAAACATGTGCGTTTATTCAAGACTGAGGTAATAGTCCACGCTCATAGTGAAACACAAGGAACCTTCCACTGCGTGTTAATGAACACAAGTAGCGGTACGATCCACTTGCATAACCTTGTGTGGAAAACGGTGCACACAACCTGCGGCTATGTGGAGTCTATAAATTAAACTTAGGACAAAAGGCTTGGCAAAATTGCTCATTTTCTCATAAACTGCGCTGTGAACTACCAAATACTGCTCCGGCTCTTTTGTTCTCTTAGCTACAAATTTTCCAAATATGCCAGTATTTCTTTTTCCTGGAATCGGCGACATTTTCCAGGGTGTTCTAAACGTTCGTCTCCGTTGAATTTTGGCGGTAGGCTCGCAATGCGTTATGGGAAAAATTTGAAAATGGCGCCACCCATGGCAAGATTTTCCCCCGATCAAAACGGTTATCTCCCGGACTGACAGAGAATCGCCTGCCGGCGCACTATTCAGGGATTTACCACACTTTATTGCTGCGTTATTTTCGATACTATTTTCAAGTAGCATGGAGTAATGTTGTTCGTAGGCCTACATAACAAAATGTTCAAAACAACGGCCATTATTTGCACTAACGTAATGTGATCAGAAGCTTTTTGTGTCATCTAGAATCCAGGTTTAGCTACTAGTTACGCTGCAGCCTATGGTGGACCTTAGCTCAAGTCAGTAGTTTCCAACTGAGGTGAGAAATATGCTTGCAAACTACCCAAACTACCAAGAGTGACGATCTATTTTCCTCTAAGTAGCTATAATTGGAAAGAAAAATATAAGGGCGTAAAACAAGCTAATCGTTACGAAAATGACTAGCCTCTTGTCTTAGATGATTGTTAACGTAGTGAACTATACAACTAACCCGTGTAAATCCAAGATATTCACTCAGAAACTTTTCCTAAAACATTTGAAAAAAACTCCTTTGTTCGAATAAAACTGATATCCTATGAGAATGGCTATGAATACTGGCCTAGCAACTGATAGATTGTTTCCATTTTGGTTTTAGAAGTGATCATTATGAAAGGTAAATGGTTATAATAACTATCTCCCCTATTGAGAAAATGCTGAATGGTCACCTCAGATTGCATTAGTTAACAATTCCATGGAAGTGTTCTAACTGTACGTTCTTAATTTCCAGATACTAGGATATCACATCTAACAGAGTCAACGCTAATTTTTCTGGAGAAGGTAGTCCAGAGGGCCCGGCAGACCTTTCCGTCTTGGCCATTTCGAACGATTTATGATCTTGATTACTGGCCATTGCAAAGCGGTTACGTAATTACATACTGTGTCATCAAAAATTATGGTTCTTGCATTATCTTGATTTTCAGGTGCACAAAATTCACAACTGGCAGTGGTTGTTTTCCAAAATTTCTGTAAGCCTAAGACTTTCAGACGCCCTTTAAGGCCTTGCCTATAGCATCTTACTCTAGTATTTCGTTACATAAAATTTCAAGAGCAGTTGGACTGAAAGTTTAACCAAGACTCCTGGGAAAGGAATGCCCCAAACGCCCAGCATGTATACTACCGGCAGGGGTCACAACTCCCCATTTACCACATATTGTTTAGTACGCTTTATCAAACAACAAGTATAAACGTATTTGACATTAACCAACAGTGCGAGTGATAAGGAAAACATTTATTGAGTACACAGTCCTCCATATGGTTGATTAAAGTATTACCAAACTGTTAATTAATAACTTTGCTCAATGCAAATGCTCAAATTTTTACCTAATTTATTGGGATGTTGATATAATCAACGATGATAAATAAATTGAACAAATGGTTGGTAATCACCGAGAGACTGTTTTTGGGAGGTCTTACCTCCTCATCTCGGATGTTTCCTCAAAGCTGTATAGTTGGAGGTTCTCAGAGCTAAAGAAGGGTGTTAAGTGCAACCTACATTCTCAAAAATCCTACGCAGGAGTAACGTTTAGTTTTCACGCTTCGGCATCTAGCCGTAATGACTTTTTGAAAAAGGTAATATCCGATGGCTCTTTTTTGTAATATTATCAACATAGCTAGCTAAGTAACGTTTGAACAATCTGTAATACAGTTCCCCGTCACAATCTGAGCCATTGAATTCTCCCGGCCGAACACTTCTCAGCCTCATCTATTTTGAGCTGTGAGCTGTGGCTGCAATAGTTGTTATTCGGAAGGAATTGATGTAGGGAGATGAATTATGGAAGTTTTTAAATTGACCAATAAGTCTGATTTAGCAATATACAAGCCCTAAAAGGAGGCTTTGACTATTGAGATGCGCAATTCTTCGTCCTAGACAGTTAAATTAGTTAGTTAGATGGGATTTAACGACATATCAACACAAATGTGTTATGTAGTGTCAGCTAGATAAGAAAGGTAAAACTAAAAAAGAAAAACATTGGGGAAAATCCTAAAATGTCTAGACAAAAGCAAATGAGGGAGGCATATCAAACCTTCCTGCAAAGGTTACTTTCTTTGAGAAATTCCAAAATGAGAAAGGGATCTACGTGCTCAAACAACGTCTTCAGGTCTGGCACAGTGTGATACTTCTGACAAATATGGGAGTACTCATAGCAGTCGACGAGAATGTGACTGACGGTGACATCGCAGTCACAGGGGATACAATATGGTCTCTCTTCCCCGTGGAGCAAATAAGCATGGGTTAGGTAAGTATGACCGATTCGTGCTCTAGTCAGTACCAAATCATCTCTCCGTTTTCTGGGGGCTGCATTACCCACAGTCCCGACCGTTGGTTTGACCTGGTATAATTTGTTCTCAGGGAAAGAATCCCACAGTTCTTGCCATTTTGATTTTATATAGCCGTTGATGTTAGGACGATAATCAGTGTGGGTTACTTGAAGGTTGGTAATCCATCTGTAGGGCTTCCTTAGCTAGCGTTTCTACCTTTTCGTTTCCGTGTATACCCACGTGGCTCGGAACCCACGCGAGCACAACTGATTTCTACAGTCTTACTAAATTGGAGTAAGTTTCACGAAGAGCTATTACACAAGGGTGTTTCTGCTCATGGCCTTGAAGAGCTAAAAGGCTGGATAGTGAATCTGTGCGAGGCCCCGATCAGCTCGAATGCCATCGTAAGTGCCTGGAGTTCGGCGGTAAATATTGATGCATCGTCCGGCAGTCTGACTTGTAAGAATGCATCTCGCCATGTTGCTGCAGCCGCCACCCTGTTCGTGGCTTTGGAACCATCGGTATAGATTGACGGTACTTATTTCTAAGTTCATTAAAGCTGGCACGGTACACCAGTTCATTGGTTGAGTTCTTTAGATGCTGTCTCAAACTAAGTTCAATAACTGGTTTGACTAACTTCCAGGGGGGAGCGATTGAGAGGTGAGCTGTGCTACGGAGTCGGGGTTTGAACACACCTGTGATAAAGCTCCACCAACGCGAATAGCAAATGGAGGGATAGCTGATGGTTTCCTCATATATATGTCACTAAACGTATGGTTGAAGGCCGTCTCAAAGGTTAGGTTTGTCTATGACTCCTCAGTTAGAGGGCAAACTGGAGTGACAACTTTTTCCATCTTATATGGAGTGGTGGCTCGTTCGCTTCGATGTAAAGACTCTGCATTGGGGAGGTACGGAAAGCTCCCAGGCAGATCATAAAGCCTTGGTTATGGATAGAGAGGAGTTTCCTGAGGTATGATTCACGTGCAGAGCTATAAACAAAACAACCATAATCAAGTTTGCACCTGACAAGGGATCTGTAAAGTCAGAGCAAAAAGGGGCGATCAGCGCCCCAGTCCATCTTTGAGACGACCTTAAACAGGTTCAGCGCTCCTTGGCACTTCCGCCTTAGATGGTCGGTATGAGCTTTGAAGTTGAGCTTACTGTCGAGTATTAGGCGTAGGAACTTAGTCTGAGGAACATCTGGGATGTGAACACCGTTCAAATTCAGGTCTGGGTCGCAATGAGCACCTCTCCGGTTGCAAAAGTGCATACAAACAGTCTTTGTTTGAGAGAAACGGAATCCGTTTTTGTCAGCCCAGTGCTGGATCTTATTGAGGCAGTTTTGCATTAGTCTCTCTATAGACCTCATGTTCCTTGAGGAACAGGTAATAGAGAAGTCATCCACAAACAAAGACTTCTCAATCCCAGCGTTAACCACACTAGCGATGCTATTTATTTTCATGATGAAAGGAGTGACTGACAAGATGCTACCTTGGGGGACACCCATTTCCTGATTATGCAAATCTGATGGCACGCTCCCCACACGTACACGAAACACACGATCTTTCAAGAAATTTTCAATAAAAAGCGGCATCCTGCCCCTCAGCCCCGCACTGTGCAAGTCTTTCAGAATGCCATGTTTCCACGCAGTTTTGTATGCCTTCTCCAGATCGAAAAATACTGACACAACATGGTGTCCACGGACAAGTCCGTCCCGAACTGTTGACTCCATGCGGACGAGTTGATCAGTGGTACTGTAGGCCCGGCGAAAACCACTTTGATAACTAGTTATTAGACCGTTGGTTCCAAGGAACCAAACTAGAGGGGCATTAATCATTCGTTCAAAAGTCTTGCAAAGGCAACTAGTGAGGGAAATAGGGCGGTAATTTGTAGCTTTTGTCGGGTTCTTACCCGGCTTGGCGATGGGAATGATGGTGGCTTCCCGCCAAGCGGCCGCAAAGTTGCCATTTTCCCATATACCGTTGAAAATATCTAACAGTACCAGTAAAGAGTTTGAGGAACTGGCATTGAACTTCATCTGGGCCAGCGGCAGTGTCATTGCTTCTTTCGAGAGCAATTCGCAGTTCCGTGATGTTAGAGAGGCTGTTGTAGTCCTCAGAGTTATCCTAGATGAAGTTCACTTTCTGTTTTTCAACGGTATATTGGAATGTCTGGAATGCTTGTGAATAGTGATTGCTTGAGGAGATTGATTCAAACTCATCTGCAAGAAAATTGGTAACATCTGCTGTCTCTGTGCATTTGCTACCGTCTGGTTTGGTCACATGTAAAACAGAGGAACTGGCCTGCTTTCCACTGATTTTCCTAACCATATCCCATGCTTTTTTGACAGGAGTATTTGAATTTAGTTTAGATATGTACTGTTTCCATGACTCACGTTTGCTCGATTTAATGATGCGCCGTGCTTTGGCACGGGCATTTAGGTAATTACTAAGATTAACATTATTTGGGGACTTCTTAAAAATACTCAGGGCCTTTTGGCGATCTTCGATCGCTTGTTCACAATCCGTGTTGAACCACGGCTTGTGTTTAATACGTGGACTTGCAGAGGACTTAGGGATAGTTTTGGTAGCAATATTCACCAAAAGTAGTGTGAAAAGGGCAATCTGGTCTTCAACACCATTGAAGGCATCCCTGACGATCTCATTTTGGCAGAGATGGCTAAATTCAGACCAGTCGGCTTTCTGAAGTTGCCACCTGGGGACTCCCTCTTCGGGCATTGGGGAAACAATATCTATCAAAAGGGGGTAGTGGTCACTTCCACATTGGTCATCGTGCACTCTCCACTGAAGGTCCATCAGAATTGCTGGAGAACAGATTGAGAGATCAATTGCTGAACGAGATCCAGAGGCTGGATGAACATAGGTACAAGACCCATCATTCAGATGGCATAGATCCCAGGCAGCTATCACTGATTCAATCAATCCACCTATCTGATTGGTGTAATTACAGCCCCACATGTCACTGTGTGCATTAAAATCACCCAGGAGCAAAAATGGGGTGGGCAGCTGGTTAACTAGCACTTCCAGGTCATCTCGTTTCAGGCTATACCTCGGTGGGATGTACACCGAGCACACAGTGATGGTGCGGTGAAGTGTAGCTCGAATTGCCACAGCTTGTAAGTTAGTGTTCACATGGACAGTGGAGTGTGGCACTGTTTGTTTGACCAATATCGTCGATCCCCCAATTGCTCTATTGTCCATGGGAGATAAACAAGTTTTATTATACATGTTATACCCTTTAAATGTGAGGTGGTCTGTGTCTCGAAGGAAAGTCTCCTGCAGGCATATTAGTAAAGGAGACCAGGGTGCTATGAAGCACTTGATCTCCTCGTAATCTGGTCTAAGTCCTCTGCAATTCCATTGGATTATAGCCGAAGCTCTCCCCAGGGTCATCCTTTGGAAATCTGCGGCTTCTTAGTAGAGCTGGTGGAGCCCCCGACCCAGACCGAAGGTCCTGGCCATTGAGCTCCATCAGCTCTTCTCCTTCTCCCTCTCTCCCCTCTAAAGCTCCCAACTTACTGTAAAGTTGAATGGGGTTATCCGACCCTTTGCTCTGTTTTGTCTGTATTTTAATTCTCGTTGTGTCTCTTGCTTTTGTTAGTTCTGTCTTTTGTCTCTGTTTTATGGTCGTTGGTTTCGGTGGTGGTTTAGGTTTCTGTTGTGGGGGTGTTGATTGTGTTACATTTGTCGTCTGTATTGTCTTGGTTGTTGTAGGCTGCTTTGATGGATTGGGGAACGTGTAAGAGGTGGGTTTTGGGGAGCTGCTGTCCCTTGGCCAGGTGACATCTGTTTGGGTGGCAGCAGAGACTTTTGCAGTCTTCACAGTTCCAGCATAGCTCTTGAGCTGCGATTCCTGCGCTCTAAATGTGTCTCTAGCCTCTTTGTATGTGATGTTATTGGAGGCTTTTATTTTTTATATTTGTTTCTCCTCTACCCATCTCTGACACGTTTTACTGTTTGCAGGATGACTGCCCTGGCAATTAACGCAGCGAGGTGTCCCCTCACAGGTATCACCAGAATACCCCTCCTGGCCACATTTCTCGCAGGTAGCCGGTCTACTGCAGTTTGACTTAAAGTGGCCGTACCGTTGGCAATTAAAGCAGTGGACAGGGCTGGGGATGTAAATCTCAACCCTCACCTGCATGTAGGAAATCTTAAGTGTTTTCGGGGGTTTGGGGGTATTGAAGGTCAGCATAAAGGTGCCGGTGGGCTTCCTTACACCCTCCCTTACCACTGAAATACGGTGAAGGTGACTAACATGTTGCGATGCCAGGTTATCAAGAATCTCCTCATCAGAGCAGTTCTTGATATCCAGGCATCTAATAACACCCTTTGAGCTGTTAAGTGACCTGTGAGGGGTCACCCGAACTGGTACATCCACAAAAAGTTTAGTTTTTAATAAGTTGTCTGCTTGGGTATTGCGGATGACCTCTTTAAGAAGATAACCAGAGCGGAGCCTCTTGATTGATTGTGGGGTGCCCACAATACCCTCAACAGCCTTGTTAACAGTAAACGGAGACAGGTTTAAGAGGGTCTTGTCGTCACCACTACTGGAAACGACAAGGAACCTAGGCCAGTTAGGGGTGGCTTCTGGGTCGGAGCTGGACCCAGAGTCACTCTTAAAACGTTTGGTAGCAAGTTTTCCTAAATTTGGTGAATCCATAGTAAAAAAATTGAAAATTCACCCACCATGGAGCCCAACAAGGGGACATCAAAGGTAAGTGGAACAAAACATCACAAACCGATGCCAGAGATACACTAGTGATATACTCAAGGCCATTAATGAATAATAACCCTGATTGACCTGATTAAGCAGCCGCCTTCTGAGAAAACCACTTCTCTGGTACACGGGCGAAGTTCGCCTTGTGACGAGAACATGGAAAGTTAGTGGTAAGTTATTTATGCAAATGGTTATACAGCAGGTAAGTGGAATCTCAGGGCTAGACGCCACCAGCCGATTGGTTGAACCAGGCGATTCAACCCCCCGACTAGGTGAGTTTGAGGCCGAAGTGGTGTGTTGCTAGGACCAGACCGCAATCATAGCCTTCACTCAACCACCAGGACCCTCTCCTCCACCGACACGGGTCGCAACTCACGGCAAACGAGTTGTCCCTGTTATTCGCCTCTAACGACATGCTGAGAAAGCAGGGGGACCTAGACAGTTAAAACTCTTCAAATGTAGTTTTTCCTTTAGCCCCTTTCTTCAATGTAAAATGTACCCGTGTTTAGCACCGCTCGGTGAAACGTTTATAGTAACATTTTTACTTCCATATTTTTCCTTGTATATTCTATGGTGTGAAATGTAAACTAAAAATTGGCCAATCGTATCATCTATGTTTAAAGGGCAAAATTTTAGTCTGTCCATTTTTTATTTAATCAAAGTGCAGTCAACAATTGTAAATTCTAGTTTTCCAAACCTAAAATGTATTTTTCGTGATGGGAAATGTTCTGTTTTGTAGCTCATGAATAATGCGTTCTGGCACGGTTCAGTAGATCGAAGGTTCTCGAGACCAAAGATACTACCTCTACGGTCTATTCCCTACCTAAAATCTAATCCTAACCCACACCCTAAAACTACCAAAGGCAAATCGTAAGCCCTAATCTCTGTCTTAACCGAATCCAAACCTAAACTATAACGCGGAGTAGAGCTTTGGTTAACCAGATCTTGGCTTTAGCGGGCTTAAGTAAACCTGCGGCCTAGTGGGCATCCCCTATTTTTTTCATTTGAGATATTTCGGATAAGTTACCTTTCTGCCAGAGGTAACTGGTGAGACTAAATACTACAATGATATTTTCTTATGTCAATACGCTTTAAACACATAATAAAACCAGAAATCCCAAATATCTAATAATTCCTTTTGAAAGAAGATGTGTTTAGCCCTCAAAGAAGTTCTTGAGATATCATGTTTAACGAGGTTTTCAAATAAGACCTCTGGTGACCTCCTGTGTCTATTTAAGTCCCACCAAAAACAATGAGATATTTGTCAACATCACAAGTCATTCACGTGCTGCGCATTAGATCGAAACCACCAAAACAATGGGATTCTTGTCAGCACCATGAGTCGTTCACCTGCTGCGCATTAGATCCCCATAGGTACAAACCAAGTCTTTCCCCACCGGAAAGAACTGATTATTGAACGCAATATGGAGGCATCCAGATGCCAACTATGAGAACCGTCAAGATTACCCCTTCGACATGCGTCAAGATAACCCGTTTTTGTTCTGTAATGTTTAGAAGGTCTTCATCATACAACCCCTAATGACTCCAAGTTAACTTTCACCTCCAACAAAAACACAAGGGCTGTTGAAATTAGTATGCAGGTATCCAAGAATGAAATACCTTAGTTTACAGGGTATTTGTGAATTTAGCATTGACGTGACTAGTTTTTTACTACGTACTCATTACATTCCTATCTTTTCATCTGCAGATGGATATCCTCTAATACCATTCAACATTTACATCGAAATATATTTCAAAATCTTTCAACATTACAACTGTTGTAAGTTTCAACTTTGATGCAATACTTCGGATAACTGTTATTACTGCTTATGTATGCCAACATTAACAAGGATTTTGAATGCCTTATAGTTGAAAATAACATATTATGGATGGGCAAAGATTCACTTTACCCCACCCTAATACACTCTTAAACCTGATGTGCTATTTTGGATTTGTAGTTCTAGTCTAACAGATTGAATACGGAACTCATGCATTCGATAATCGTCTTTTAGCATTATATTAGCATAACATATATAGAACTTGTTTCACACCTTCAGGGATCTGTTGCCGATTTGAGAGCTTTCATGCGCCATACCCAAATTCCATTGTTGTCGATCAATGTCCAGTGATGATAAAACTTTGAACATATCTTAAAAAGAGTGAATGATGTAAAGAAGTTATTGAAAAGATTATAATACATTAAAATATTCTGATCATTGCCTAAAATATTCCTGATCTTTAAACATATAAAATGACTGTTCCAGGAAATATTCATCAAGTTTGAAATATACACCAGAACACTTTGTAATAGCTTTCAACGACCCGTCACTTACTTATGCGAAACAACCATGTTGGATGTAAGCACTTGGAACACTTTTTTGAGCATTACGGAGTTGATATGAACTGTTGCATTCGATTTCAGAATACAAATTAGTTTTAATGGCACTGCTAGGTATAGGCCAAGAAATTGTGACGAGTGTGGAATAACTAAAATATAAAAGTGATAAATTGACGTCAACACATGTTGTTTACATTTCCCAGGGATCTCTCGCTCAACAGACTGACGAGTTTGTCACCTTACTTATTTAATGTAAGAAAAGGGACCAGTCATCTTCAAGCACTGCTACTTCATCGAAATCGTCTGGTGTATTTACCGGGAAATATTTTTCAGAACCTTCTCAACCTGCAGTTTTTGTGAGTAGACCTACCGCTTTGAACATATGGAGAAGGTAGCTTTTTTCTTTATTTTGTAAGGAGTAAAGTAATTGATTGCTTCCCAAAGTACTTTGACATGTAGTGTAAAAGTAGAGGTAAAGAAGCCATAGAGACTCAAAGGTACAAAATAACAGCACTCAAATAAGACCTTCCTCATTAAACAGCGCGTTTTGGTTATTTTAAGCCCTATTTCCCAAAATCAGTTATTCCAATTAATGCTAAATCCAAGTAAGGTTTGCTGACAGTTGTGAAGATTCCTCTTTTATGAGATGTTTAAAATCAAATCGTGATTTTACTTTCTTTATATAAATCGGGCAAAATGTTTCTTGTGCCTTTCATAGGCAAACATTCGGGTTTTCGAAAAACCAGGGACTTAACTCTTGAGCTGAACTTTTTTCACAAGTGAGCGGAAAAACAGGCTATAATACTTCTTCAGCTCCGCAAACGCAATTAAACTTGAAGTGTTGAGGGCTCTGCGAACAGCGAGGGGTCCGTAGACTGCGTACGGAGCTAGCATGTTCCAGGGGAGACGTTATGGCGGGATCCATAAGGAACGTTCCACGAAAGTCGAGTTATAATCCGATTTCCTCCAAATTACACTGCGAGCACACCAAGCTCTTCACAGCTATCGCATCTTTATTAACTTTGGACGGAAATCTAAGCGCGAACAGCGTCCAAAAGATTAGAGGCAAGTTGGTATGAGCAAATATGGGTAGATGTAATAGGCTACGCACTGATTCAATATGTCTACTCTTTGTAAATGTGAGAAATAAATGCAGTGAAAATGGTCCGCAAATATGTTTGAATCAATCTGTACAATTTTGAAAGCTTTAAATCATAGTCACGATTGTAAAATGAATTTTGCAATGAAAGCCTCTTGATCTCGCTCCCAACAAGATTGGTTTGAGACTGAATGACAGAGTAGATCATATTATTGTTTTAATAATTTTGCGTGCTACGCGCGGGGAAATTTTGCACTGTAAATCATTTACCATGGTAAAAATTACATGCAGATCAGCACAGACATATTTTAAGGTTTCTAACAAAAAATGTCTTCCTCCAGGGTAATTTTGATTTGACAATCTCCCAAGTGTAGAGAAGAGCGCATAAATCTTCGCATTTATGAAATCTGCGTGCCGTCATGAGCACATCTGCACGGAAAAAAATATTGTAAAACATTTACCTTTCAATATGCTAGAAAGTCTGAAGTGGTGTTGAAGAAATGGAAGAATGCGTAAGAAGGTCCCCATATCTTCGCAGTTAACGAAAGATTTTAAACTACGTCCATCGTTAGTTCGTAAAATAACCTCACTCCTCCCCAAAACAGGTCTTTTGTAACGTTTGTGATCACGGTAAACTCTTCTCGACCATAGTTTTGGTTATGGTATACGCCCTACACCTTGTGCCGGTGCCACTGTGCTTAGGTAAGGGAAATTTTTATTGTGCGATCGATTTTCCACATAGGGAAACAGAACGACCACGAGAGGCCGCTTGGCTATGTTCTCCATTGGTTTAATGCCTCACGATCCATAAGCATAATTTTGGCTCTCAGAAAAAGGATAAGATGCCAAATGCTGTATCAATTCAACTCTTCCCCAAATGTTCATGCATTATAATGATATTTTTTTCCTGGGGGGGGGGGGGGAGTACTGTTTTCAGTTTTTTGTGCCAAAAGGGGTGAGGGTGCCAGCTAAGGGTGAAATAAACCGGGCGCCAGGCGCTGTTTGGCCCTTGTTTCCAGCAAAACAGCGCCCTTTGACCCTGAAAAGAATGCTACTAGACGCCACTGTTTTCCCGAAAGTAGCACCCGTCATCCTAAGTAAAGGAAGGGCCTCCAAAGTTGGTGAAACGTCTGTATTTAATCTCTTCGTAATAGCACACTTGAAATGACAACGTAATTGTACAATCACAAAAATTATCACAAAAATATGGTTTTGTTAAGCCCAGTAAGAACCTCGATCAAAATTTTACCTCACTCATTAAAGATGGGTGGCAAAGATAAAATAAACCGATGATATTCTAGAGTGAACGTTCTTGGCATAAACAAAGATGATTGAAAGTTTCTGAATCCCCTACGGGGAAAAAAATCGACCCGAATTGGACGGTTCGATCGATTAAGTGAGCTTCTGATGATCTCTGCGTACACGTTTGAACTATTAACAAGACCTTCCTTCCACGAAGCAGGACTGATAATTGAACAGCGTCGACAATAGTCCACGTGGCCAAGAACGTCAAAACATTTACAAGGCATGTGTAGAACACCCTCATACAACAGTCTGCGATAAAATTGCGATCTTTAGGTTGAACACTTCTCTTAGATGTAGTTGTACTGTCCATGACGTCATGGACAGTACCTTAGGCACGCTTCTCATTTTCGAGAAGCAGTTCTTTCGTTCAATGTTTCTTGATTCTCATTGAGTGCTTTGTTCTACCATTGAGCTCATTATGTAGAGTGAATCATGTAGATGGGAACGGTACTTCTTGGTCACTTTTGGTTGGAATGGGGCTGAGCATGGTTGGTTTTTATTTTAGCAGTTTTGTATTTTATTGTTTTGTTAAGAATGGCTTGAGTAAGTCAAACTACCTAAACAGTAGTAGGCCTACAGTTAGTCAGGGTAACCCTGACGTCGAGGGTAACCCTGGTCTGTTCATACCCCTCGACGTCAGGGCGCATATAACGACCAAAGTGATTTCACGAACCAAATTTTTTTGGTTCGCCAATCAGGGAAGAGAACGCTCATCTGATATGAATATCCATATAGTTGTGAATTCGGAGCCAATGAAAAACGTGGATGGAAAACTTTCGCTCTTGTTAACATAACAACGTACCTTTTCGTTGATTCTAATCCTTACTGAGAAACCTAGGACATGAAAGGATGACTGCATTTGCTCCAAACCTGTCTGAATGCCTCACGTCCTACATCATCGTGGATAAACATTGAAAATGTTCGGGATTTGTTTGTAACAGAGAGCTGTTCACTGCGACACAAATCACAGGCGTTCGTATCAGTATATGTATTACACTGAACACATTACAACAAGACGTAACGTTCTGAGTGCCTGTGTTTGAAACCTTGCACGATAGCAATGTCATTGGTTAAATACCTCAGGCGACCAATGGCGATAGAGCTTTTCATAAATATGTATGTATAAACTCGAAGCTCCTCCTTCACTTGAAACGAAAATTAGTACTGTATGCGCCCTGACGTCGAGGGGTATGAACAGACCAAATAATGCATACCCTCGACGTCAGGGTTACCCTGACTAGCCTACAGTATATTGTGGCACATGGTCGTACTGTCGTATTTCGCACACAGTGACTCTACGCACGATTCTTATGTCGTAAAACCAGGGAGCTGCCATTGACACACACACACACTGTACGGCTGTAAGTGCTGTCGCGTTTGCTGATTGGTCGATTGCTTAGAGTATGTAGGCAAGGTCAATCACGACAGGTGAGATTTCTTGAAGCATGCAAGAAATGAAGCTTGCAGCCTACTATAAGCAGGGAGTTGCTAGTCCATTGTGATGATATCTGCGGAGAAGTACAGCTACAGGCTTATTTGTTTAGACATGAAATATTTTTGAGTACTTCCCACAAGACCTTGAGAGTAGGCCTACCATTTCCTGCATGCAAAGCCCAAAATTTGTGCTTCTCGAAGCCAAACAGTAAAAGCAAAGTGATCTGTCACTCAAATTTCGGTACATGAAGAGGAATAGGCCTATTGTCTGACGGATTTGGTCGATCTTTCTCACATCTTGACTGTGCCAACACTGAAAATTGAAAGAGCGATATTCTAAAGCTAGCACAGTGGCGTAGCCACGGGGAGGGTTTTGGGGGTTGAAAGCCCCCATGACCCAACCTTGAAAAGTTTAATTGCAAAAACACATGATCACTATAAACTTTATTACATTTGAGGCACAAACATTGCACCATTTTGCAACTGGAGACCTAAAATAGCCGTTTTTCTCCCTCCCCTTAGACCTTTCCCTCATGTCGTACTCCAAAACCATCCCCATGACACAATCCTGGCTACGCTACTGAGCTAGCATAACCACTGAGGACGTTTCAAAATACTAGCACAGAAACAATCATGGACAGTAAGTGGTTACGATTTTCGTAACCACATTTTCTAGTTTCGTTCGGGATGTCTTGGCTGTTTTGCCATTACCAAGAGCGGCGATCTGTTCTCAGTATTTGGGGGGGGGGGGGGGCATGATCAGAACTTCCAATAATTTACTGTGTGAAAAATCAAAGTCAATGGGCGATTATTCTAATATGGGGGGGGGGGGGCATGCCCCCACTCTCCCCTAGGATCACGGCCCATGGCCATCACCTAATGTGTAGCACATATGTTCACTGAGAACCTTACCTACATACGTGTCTGCAATATGCCCCTTACTAGGAGAGCTGCACCAGAGGTTAACGTTTTTCTAATTATATTTGTTCTGAAATACCTATCAATATTCTGTTTGTTCTCTAACACATACTCTTAAGCATGCACAGCCTTATTTTGCTGACAGTGTGGCATCTGCGGTATGTCAAAACTTGTCATGTCATGATTCTAGTCCCCAAGTTGATCCAAAATCCAATGCAGTTGGATTACACTACTCTCATTCAAGGATGAGTGCATAGCCAAGGGACAGGGGACAAGATTTACAAAGTCCTCTTCAATGCGCCCCTCCCACCTCATCCCCTGCAGTCCCCCAGTAAAGCAAGAGAGAAATCTAATAGTATGCCACCCTTCAAACAGGCCCTTTGTCCCCCATTAAGATTTCAGATGCAATGACGACACTATACTTAGTACTATGTAATTGTCACATTGTTTTATGGGATCTCTGGAATTCACAGACAAGGGCCCCCTGTTGTCACTTTCCATGTTTCTAGATTACACTCTGGGTAAAATTCCTGGGCAGTTTGGTAACCAACAGAGTGGCAAAACAGATTAACCAAGTTGGCTGGTTAACCTTCAGGTTGGGTAAAGTCTATCTCCTTCGCAATATTACCCAGGTTGGTTAAAAAGACTGATTTGCGCGCCATACGTACGTACCTACGTACACTTATACTCGCAGCCAACCGAGACGACGACAGACTTGCTTTCAAAGTCGGCAGAAAAAGGCTGAACTTTCCGGGGAGGCTGATTGTAAAATAGCCTGTTATCGTATGCGAGGAAACTGTCACACACTCTTAAAAAGGTGGGTAAAATTTTCTGGGCAATGTAGAGTTGGTTAAATTTTTCACGATGTTGGGCAAAAGAACCGAAAAATCTATTGACAAGCTATTGGTGAAATGGTTTAAGTGAATTCCTTTACCCAATACTGGTTAAACGTACCGCCAATTAATTCTTTTAATAATACCTATTTCTAAATTTTTACATTCACAGTTAACATTTTGTAAAACGTTTACTTACACTGTGGGAATTTTTGCTACAACAATTTGAGATAAGTACATGTTTAAAATGCTGTGAAATTGTATTGAAATACCAGGTTTATATACCTTTCCTTTGAATGGAGTATTCAAGCGCCTTCAGTGGCGTCTTGGAGATGGCATTTGCCCCCACACTGGATGTACTAAGTGAAGAGTGTGCCACATGTGTTTTGGCAGTGTGGCTTTGTGGCCCTCCTCTGGGAGTGGTTTCAAGTCCTGGCTGATCGCCTCACGTTTCGCAAACACCTGGGCGGTCAGCCAGTACTACGTTCTGTATAGTCTATCGCCCCCGCCATGCAATGCATGTGTTCGTGGCACACTTACCCTTGTTTCGGCCTCCATAAAGCTGGCCTTATAGAGAGACCGATATAATATTGTATTCAGGAGGAAGGAGAAGCCTGCGGACATCGTCCTTGCCTCGGTGAGGACAGGGATTAAGCTTAGGGTTGAGGCAGACTTCGTTCGTTTGCCAGGGACGACGCTCTGCAGGCGGTGGTCCACTTGTTTTGGTGAGGGCGGACTGGGTGACGGTTAACCTGTAAATATTGTTTTCATCCCATAGTTTTTCCTTTGTAAATATTCCTGTGTGGTGGGTGGGCTGGGAGTGTTTGTACATATTAGCCACATAAATTTTCGTTTTGTAAAATATGTAAAATGTAAAATAATTCGTAAATAGTAAATAGTTCATTGTTGCGTTTTCGCCGGTCCGGTTTTTGGTCTTTCTGTTTGACAAGTTTCCGTTTCTATGCAATTAAAAAGCACACAGTGGCTAACCCTACACTCTTACAAAGTTGGGTAATTTTTGTTGGGTAATGTGTTTCTGTCGATGTGTTGGGGTAAAAGTTTAACCAAGATGGGTAAAACTTTTGGACAAGAATTTCACCAACTGTGGTCAACACGCTATGTTCGTCATATTAAGCTAACCGCAATATTTTAACCAATCAAAAGCCATTGGCTTCCAGGCTTACGATAGTCACTATATGACAGTATGAGAACTCACTCTACCAGGACGCACGCCGCAAAGTTCAAGAAGTTCCTAGCTGCAAGGAGCTGGTTATCTTTCTCCCTGCTTGTAGGAACAGCCTGTAATTTGTGGAGGCATTTGTATTACGAAAAAAGCACGAGAATACAAAGGAGTAAAGTTACCATTCATGTGTTCAGATATTATGACACAGTTCGGTAACAAAGAATAGTTTCCTCGCGGAGCGGACTCTGTTAGGACCCCTTTAAACTAAGACCTCCAAAACTGGGATATCACTGAACAAGGAATATGCTAGGAAATGTTAGATTCCATTTCAGGAAAAATAAATTTAGAGTGTGGAAGCACTGCAATATCTGCAGTGCCTTCAGTATGTAAACATTCTCGCTACGATCTCAAAATTCGAAACCAAAACATCCCATAACATACACAATAAAGGTCAGGTGCTAATATTTTTATCATTATATTGCTCTTTTAGACGTAATTGAACTTTCCAACCATAAATTTTTCAGAATGTTGCAGAGATGGCTTCAATTTTAATAGATTTGGACTCTAAATTTTTTGTCCCTGGTGGTCGCCGTTCGCGTCAAACAGAAGCTACGTACAAGTCATGTGACCAACCTCACGCGTGCTGAGAATAAGATACCTGCTGCAGACTTACTAACAGGTTCACGTAATGCCCTAGTGAAACCAGTACACAACTGCAATTCGTTAGCGGAATAATACATTAAATGTCCTTTTTAAGGCTCCTAAGTTGTGTTTTCAGCAAAATTTTGAATGATTTTAACAATTTCTTCCTACCTTCCTTTAAATGATCAATTCTTTCTTGCAAAAGGGCATTGCAATTTCCACAATGGGCACTGTCAATGGGGACACAATTTGGTGCTATTTTTTCTTTTGTCGTAGTAACATTCTTCGACATGGTGTGAAGAGAAAATCCGCGATATCTTTTGTCTTTTATTGTTTGATGACGTCATAGAGCTCCAAAAGTAACATACGGCAACATAAGCTTACGATACTATCGTAAGCTAAAAACATGGCAAATTTGCGGCCAACGTGTCACAGGTGAGCCACGCGCAACCGGAGACCTATATAGTACGTATAGCAGTCCCTGCAAGGCCCACTCAGTACGTACGTATGAAAACTACGTAGAGAGCCTGATACAGATGAAGGCACCATGACGGTCACGGTGTTCGATTATCTGCAGGAATGGGGCGTTGAAGAGCTCAGAATAACATTCGAAGGTGAAATAATTTATTTCATTATATTTTACTTAAAACGGGGCTAATCTTACACGTAAAAGGTGTATATATCATTTTCTCCAATCCTAGTCTTGGTGACTGAGGCGTACGCGTGCTTTAATAGTAAAGAGTACCGTAGTACTGTTACTGTATAGAAGTTAATAGGCTATATCAGCCTGGCAATATGGAACTGCCACTTAGGCTATGCCGCAGTTAGCCTAGGCCTAACGAGTAAACGGTCTAACGTTAGGCTAGACTAACTGTTATACATAAGGCTAAGACAGTTATTAAGTTCTGCAGTGATCTGATAGCATCGCAGGCTACATTCTTGAGTCAAAACATCCCCACCCGAGAATGACCAACATATAGTAGGCCTAGCCTGTGAACTGTTGTTTTTAGGCCTACTCAAAACAGACTTACGTAAGATACCCTAAAGTCACCACTTTAGCAGACATTTCTTGTGAAAAAATGACAGTCTTGCATCACTCAGTCAAATTTTTGCTTTAAATTAGTTAAATCACTCTTTCTCTAACTGGAATCCACAGAATCAACTTTATTTCATGAAATATTTAGGCTTGAGATTGATTATGCCTAAAAGATGGCAAGTACGATCTAGCAACTTTCGGAAACCCCCGTCCCTAACCCTACATTTAGTCACTACAACACGTGCACTATTTCAATGGTAATAGTAGCCTGTACACATGTGCCGAGTGAGAGGCGACATTCCTTAACGTTCAATAACAAACAGAAGAAACTTTACTTCACACTTGCAATCTGTCTTTCACATACACCTCAAAGACAATAAATAATATATTGAAAAAGTTACCATACAAAAATTGTCCAGATCTGAGGTATTCCGTGCAAAATCGAAGATTTTATGTCAACTCTGTCTGTAAGCCATGTTAGTCTCGTGATAACACTGTGTAAATTGCCCTAGCCTATGCGTGTGCGTAAAATGGGGAGACCATCAGAAAATGTGTAATGTAGTGGTATAAAACGTCCAATATATTAAAGAAAGGAGTGGATCTTAAATGTTTGAATATTTATAGCTTTCTAGCTGCACATATGAACTTATAAAATTAATTTCGGCAGGATTATGGAAGAATTTAAACATAAGTACACACTAAATTTTATATTTAATTGCCATTTTATGACTTGAAGATTGGATTTATACAGTATTAGAATCTCCGGTTCTTTCTCCTTAAGATGATGCAAAATGTCATGTTTTTATGAACCCAGCTCATCCCGAAAATTACAGTTAAAAATTGCCTCCCGTACATTTGCCTTTTGATTTCAGCCTGCAGGCACCTACAGCACTAGTAAAACTTCCAAGGCATCTCCTCCCGTAGGCGGGCACAAATTTTGGTTTTTGAAATTGTGAAATGTTAAGTCATACCGCATAACTTGATTCACATGGAGTTTTTTCACCAAAATATTCAAGAATAATTGGATTCCATGCTTAATACTGAAAACAACCCAGCTCATGTAGAAAATTCATGATTTCTTAAACAGTTCAGAGCATGATTTGTGAATTCCATCGAACGTTTGCAGCAGCTCAAAGAGAGTGTGTTCGTGACGTTAAGGAATCGTAGATTGTGATTGGATGCTTTTAATGAATGGAATTGTAGTGGACTCCGTAGTTGTGAATGTGTGCGGGTTGAATGCTTACCTTCACTGTTACCGTAACACATCCCATAGCTGCCTGGCTGGGCAATTGCGATGTTATTGTTATGTGGCATACGTACAACTACAAGATCCTGCACACATACGTACGACCTGCAGTATGCATGGGTATGTCGCCAGAAAGGCTTAAACGAACAAATTCATACCTCGGCCATTCCTTTACCGATTTCCATGATTTTGCTTTTCATCGTTTCCATTTTTGTCGCTTCACATTGTGATGGTATGTTTGAATTGAAATTGCTATTGTAAATTTTTGGTGTGGACATGCTAGTAATAGGTGCAGAAATGACCATTTTACTTTGGAAGAGGCATGTCAATGAATTATTCTGCTGGGAGGCCTGAATTGTCTATCAAATTGTCTGTTGCTTTTTCAAATTTTTTTAATAATAAAATAGACCAAAAACTTACCGTTTTTAGCATTTTATTGTATCAAATAAAAATTGCCTTGGCAGCTGAATGTATTGAAGGTGTCCACAGTTATATTACTTACTAGACACTGTGATAATGCAAACACTTGCCAAGGGCTGAATGTATGATCTAAAACTTTAATATAAGAAATGTTCATGTGTATCACAGATAATTGTCTTCTTTATTGTTCTTTCTCTTCCATAGAAAATGAAATAGACATAATCGCTCTCTCACTGCTAGATGAAAATGCCATCAAAGAACTTATACCAAAGATTGGTCTGCGCATGAAGTTTATGAAAGGTTGGCGAAAAGAGGTAAATAGTCGCAACACAGACAACATGTTGTCATGTACATGTTTTAAGTGCCTTCAAAATGTTGAGGGTAACATCAAGAAGCTGTTTTTCACTTGAAACATTTCCATGGTATAAATGCTGGAAGTAGGGTTAGCATTGTGTGCAGTCAGGAAGGATGTAAGCTCACATTTGCTACTTGTTATGGTTACAAAAAACATCTCATCTCTAAGCATCCAACTCAACAGGACGTACAACTTGCTCTGAACTCTAAGCAGGATGAATGTGTCGATAACAGTAGCAGGGGCGGATCTAGAGGGGCGACCCGGCCCCGCCCCCCCCTTTTTGAAAATGCAAAAAAAAAAAAAAAAATGAAAGGGAAGGGAAGGGAAAAAAGAGAAAAAAAAAACGGAGAGGAGAAGATATAGAGAAAAGGACAGAGAGTGGAGTGATAGAGAATGAAGCGGCAATCAGCAACCTCGAAGCATGGGAGTCATAGTGCACAGCAGATCAGTTTGAAAGTCGACTGGGACGTTCACACGCATGCTATCTTACTACACATGATTTGATACAATAAATACGATACACTACCTATACAATACAATCAGCCAATCAAAAAATACCTTACGAGACGTGCGCTTCAGTTGGAATGGGCTGCTATCAAGCTTGGCAAGTGCCATTTCCGGCCATCTGGGATGTATTAAAACCTCAAATTTTCTTGGAACGCTCCGCGCCAACCTATGGTGGCGCTCCGCTTAGATATTAAACGCAGTGGAGTACAGAGGGTTAGTTAGTTAGATGGGGTTTTACGACACCCCAACAAGCATGTGTTATATAGTGTCACCTAGAAAGAAAAAGGGGCAATGTTGGGTACAAAAAAAGGGGGTCAAAAGGGTCAAATTCCACTAAAAAAACTTTTCAGGTTTCACTAAAAAATTCAAGCAAATGCCGGAGTCAAAACTTCCTGTACAGTTTACTCTCCTTGAGAAAGCCCAGAATAAGGGAAGAATCGGTTCGCTCAAATAAAGTTTTCAGGTCTGGCACAGCGTAATACTTCTGACGAATATGGGAGTACTCATGGCAGTCAACCAGAATGTGACTGACAGTGACAGCACAATCACATGGTATACAATATGGTCTCTCGTCCCCGTGAAGTAAATAGGCATGGGTAAGGTAAGTGTGGCCGATGTGAGCCCTGGTCAGGACTATATCATCTCTCCGTTTGCTGGGGGCTCTATGTCCCCCAGTTCCAGCCCTCGGTTTAACTTGGTACAGCTTGTTTTCGAGGAAGGAATCCCACAGTTCTTGCCATTTTGATTTTACAAAGCCATTGATCTTAGGCCGGTAGTCAGTGTGAGGCAAGTAGATATTGGTGACGTCCATCTGTAGGGCTTCTTTAGCAAGTGCATCCACTCTTTCATTTCCTTGAATGCCCACGTGGCTAGGGACTCATGCTAGCACAACTGATTTTGTAGTTGAACCAAATTAGAGTAAGCTTCACGGAGACACGGAGAGCTGTTACTGAAGGGTGCTTTAGCTCATGGCCTTTCAGTGCTAAAAGGCTTGATAGTGAGTCTGTGAACACAATGAACTGGTGATTGTCTGAGCTTTCAATCAGATCAAATGCCATCTTTAGTGCCTGTAGTTCGGCAGTGAATATTGATGCATCATCTGGTAGTCTGACTTGCAAGGATGCATCACGGCCCGACGCCGCGGCCGCAACCCTGTTCGTGGCTTTGGAGCCGTCAGTATAGATTGCATAATACTGGTGATATTTATGTCTCAGCTTAAAGCTGGCACGGAACACAAGTCCATTTGTTGAGTTTTTCAGATGTTTTCTTAAACTAAGGTCAACAACTGGTTCGTCTAACTTCCAGGGAGGAGTGACAGGGAAAGTAAGCTGTGCCACAGAGTCAGGGTTGTTGCACACCTGTGATAGAGCTTCCCTAACGCGAATAGCAAATGGCGGGATAGCTGACGGTTTCCTCATGTATATTTCACTAAACTTATGGTTGAAGGCCGTCTCAAAGGCCGGGTTGTGTCTATGGCCCCTCAGTTTGAGGGTAAACTGAAGTGATAACTTCTTCCATTTTATATGGAGGGGTGGTTCATTCGCTTCTATGTAAAGACTCTGCATTGGGGAGGTACGGAACGCTCCCAAACAGATCCTAAGACCTTGGTTATGCATGGGGAGGAGTTTCCCGAGGTATGACTTGCGTGCAGAGCTGTAAACAACACAACCATAATCGAGTTTGGACCTCACTAAGGATCTGTAAAGTCGACGCAAAACGGGGCGATCATCTCCCCAGTCCATCTTTGAGACGACCTTCAAAAGGTTCAGCGCTCCTTGGCACTTCCGCCTGAGATGGTCGATATGCGCTTTGAAGTTCAGCTTACTGTCGAGTATTAGGCCTAGGAACTTGGTTTGAGGAACAACTGGGATGTGAACACCATTCAAATTTAGCTCTGGGTCGCAATGAGCTTCTCTCCGGTTGCAAAAGTGCATACAAACAGTCTTTGTTCGAGAAAAAAGGAATCCGTTTTTGTCAGCCCATTGTTGGATCTTATTGAGGCAGTTTTGCATTAGTCTCTCTATAGACCTCATGTTCCTTGAGGAACAGGTAATAGAGAGGTCATCCACGAACAAAGACTTTTCAATCCCAGTGTTCACCACATGAGCGATGCTATTCATTTTCATGATGAAAAGGGTAACTGACAAGATGCTGCCTTGAGGAACACCCATCTCCTGGTTATGTAACTCTGACAATACGCTCCCTATACGCACACGGAACACACGATCTTTCAAAAAATTTTGTATGAAAAGCGGCATTCGGCCCCTAAGACCCGCACAGTACAAGTCTCTCAGAATGCCGTATTTCCAAGTGGTATCGTATGCCTTCTCTAGGTCAAAGAAGACCGATACAACATGGTGTCCGCGTACAAATCCGTCCCGAACTGTTGATTCTAGGCGTACGAGCTGGTCAGTGGTACTGCGGCCACGCCTAAAGCCACTTTGGGAACTAGTTATGAGGTTGTTGGTTTCTAGGAACCAAACCAGGCGGGCATTAATCATTCGTTCGAACGTCTTGCACAGGCAACTAGTAAGGGAAATAGGGCGGTAGTTTGTAGGATTTGTCGGGTCCTTACCCGGCTTAGCGATGGGAATGATGGTGACTTCCCGCCAAGCAGCCGGAAAGTTGCCATTTTCCCATATACCGTTGAAAATATCTAACAGCACTAGTAAAGAGCTATCTGGAAGGTGTTTGAGGAACTGATAGTGAACTTCACCTGGGCCAGTGGCAGTGTCATTGCTTCGTTCGAGAGCAACGCGAAGCTCCGTGATGTCAAAGAGGCTGTTGTAGTCCTCAGAGTTATCCGAGGTGAAGTTCATTTTCTGTTTTTCAACGGTATTTTGGAATGTCTGGAACGCTTGTGAATAGTGATTGCTTGAGGAGTTTGATTCAAACTCATCTGCAAGCAAATTGGCAACATCTGCTGTCTCTGTGCATTTGCTACCGTCTGGTTTGGTCACATGTAAAACAGAGGAACTGATCTGTTTTCCACTGATTTTCCTGACCATATCCCATGCTTTTAACAGGAGTATTTGAATTTAGTTTAGATATGTACTGTTTCCACGACTCCCGCTTGCTTGATTTAATGATGCGCCGTGCTTTGGCTCGGGCATTTAGGTAATTACTAAGATTAGTACAGAGGGGGGAGGCCATTTTTTAACACAAATTTTACTTCAAAAGGTAGCATATGTGGCGCCAGGTTGCATGTAAGGACACCTAATTTTTCAAAAATTTTCAAAGGGGGAGGGGGACTCCCCCTCCATTTAGACCTCTCCCCCAGGCCGGCGATCACACAACATACTGCATGCCCCCCTCCCGGTGAGAGAAATCCTGGGTACGCCACTGAGTAAAACGGGATTCAAACTTGCAAACCTTGGACCAAAAGTTCTACCAGCTGAGCTAATCCGTCCTCACAGAAATGTGAAATAAAATAAAGTCAAACTTTACATTTTGTTCACAAAAATTGCACTTCTTGATGGCTGCTATCAAGCCTGGCAAGTGACATTTCCGGCCGGGGGAACGGAGGGAGGACACGTCCCTCCCCAAAATTTTCAGGTACGGGGTGTCCCTCAATAAATAAATTCCTAATGAGAAAAATGAGGAATTATAAATTAAGTAAAATCAGCAATCAACAAGTATAACCATAATCAGTGACAAACTAAATGGCCAAATGCTGTTCTGACAATGAATTAATCCCTCGATTTTTTTTCTGAAAGACGTTAAGATTGGCCTACAGTGCACGTCACCAACAAAATTTTATTTAGAAATATAGTGGTCGTCATCATTACAATTCGGTCATTTAGTTTTGATACTATGTAAGGCCTACAATAATACCATGATTACACTGTCTGGACGTCCCCCCAAAACAATGACAGGGCTGCCAAGTCTCGTGCATTTTGGGTCATTATCACTTTCTCACTGCTCTCTTAATTCCAAGGAGTGAAATTAGGGATGACTCCAAAATTAAGATTGAATATTCACTCTAAAAGAGTGAGAATGACTCTTTTTCGATTGAAATTTTTCACTCCAAATTTTGAGTGATCCCTAATTTCACTCTTAAAGAGTGATTTTCACTCCAAAGGTTTTAGAGAGTGGGTCCACACAAAACAAGAAATTAGGCAGAGGGGAACATGCACGTGATAAAACGTACATTTACGCCCACATGTCAATGCAAGGTACATGGGTCCCGGCATCAAGTCGAACTAAGATATGGGTCACAAATTTGTCAAGGAAGTTCTTCAATATTCACCAAGTTAGAACATGACTACTAAAGATCTTATTAGACGCCTTGAACAGGACGCATTGTAGTAAGGCACTGTGCTTATGATACCTGTCTCCTGTTAATAACTTGTGGAAAAATTAATGTGTTGAGAGTTGAAACATGAAATTATATGAAGCAGAAAATGGAAAAATAAGACATAGGAAGTGCTATTTCCGGCGATCTGGGAGGTCTATTTTTTCAAAAATTTTCTTGTACGCTCCGCGCCAACTGATGGTGGCGCTCCGCTTTGATGGTATACTGTCGTCAATCACAGGTCGAACAACTTCGCCCCCCCCCCACTTTTACAGAAATTACAGAAATCCTGGATCCGCCCCTGAGTAATGAAACTTTTGTCAATCAAAATGATGAAACAGACAGCAACATTGATCATGAAGAATTGGAGCCAATTACAAACGATGAAATTCGGGAGTCTGCTGCTGTATTTCTTGCTATATTAAAATCTTCAAACATCTCATTATCTCTTGTTTAAAAAAATAATTTGTGATGTGCAGGAATTTGTGCACAACATTGTAGCAAGCATTGAGAACAAAGTTACAATGTTTTGGTATACTTAAACTTGCACAACACATGATGAGGAAACAAGAGGTGTTCTTTGTGATATTTATTCAAATTTGAACAACCCATTTTCACAAATAGACACAGAAACCGCACAGAAGGCATATTTTCTTGAAAAAGGTGCGTTAATTCTTCCTGCCGAAAAGTTGTTTGGATACCATTTTAAGTTTAAGTTGGGCAGAAGGACTGGCGCTCCAGTGCAAGTCCAGGAAAAAGAAACTTTTCAGTATGTGACACTTGCAAAATCTCTGCAACAATATTTAGAGCTTCCAGGAGTTATGGAATGTATGCTCTCAGCCCAGAGCTCCAGTGAACCAAACATATTGACGTCTTATAGGGATGAAATATATTATAAGTCAGGATAATGATATGGATGACAGGCCAACTATTCCTTTGCTGCTGTACTATGGTGACTTTGAAACAGTCAACCCCCTTGGATCGAAAAGAAGAAAGCACAAATTATGAGCCTTTTACATTGGTATTCTTCCCTTGCCTGCAAAATATCAAGCTAGGTTTAGTAACATTCTGCTTTATTCATTGGCAAAATCCAGTCTTATCACAAAATATGACATTGATAGTGTAATCACAAATTTGAAAGATGATTTACAGAGGTTGTCACAAGAGGGTGGTCTTCACATAGAGAGTAAAGATTACACTGGTATGGTGATTCCAAAGCTCTTTCAAGTAGTGGGTGACAATTTAGGTGTTCATTCCCTCCTTGGATATGTTACTAGTTTCACTGCTAATTATTACTGCAGATATTGTAAAGGTCACCGCTCAGATCTTCAAAAGTTAGTTGCAGAAGACCAAAGTCTTTTGCGAAATAAAGAGAATTATTCTGGAGACATAATATCAAATGACGCAAGTTTAACTGGTGTTAAAACAACATCAGCCCTTAACCAAATCGATGGTTATCATGTTGTTGAGAATGTGGCTCCGGATGTCATGCATGTGTTTACAGAAGGAATAATTCCTCTTGAAATGCATCTTGTCTTACAAAGGCTTATTGAAAGAGAGATGTTCACTTTAGAGGAAGTAAATCTTAGAATAATATCCTTTAATTATGGATTTGTGGACAGGATCAACAAACCCACTCCTATAAGATTGTCATCACTTTTGAACTCAAGTGCAGCTAGTGGTCAGACTTCAGCACAAATGACTTGCTTAGCTCTGAACTTAGCCTTCTGGATCTGGATCTGAAAGGATAATGTACAACACTCCTGGTGGAGTCAAACGTACAGGGTTGAGTGTGCGCGTGTAGAATCAGTCGTCTCGTCGGAGAACCTCAAGGCTGAGATCTTAAATTGCTTAGGGTCCTCGAGATCTGTAATATTTTGGGGGAGTAAGTTCCAGTCTCTGACGGTACGGGGAAAGAAACTATATTTGTAGCAGTCCTTGTTGGTTGTTATATTTATGAAGCTGTTGGAATGTTGGTGCCTTGTAGATCGCCGGACCGGTTGCAGGTTGTTAATTGGCAAGGCTAGGAGACCCAATCTGGCTTTGTGGAGAATTGCTAGTCTATTGACAGTTCGTCTGTCTTCAAGACTATCCCACCCCAGGTCTTTCAACATTTCAGTCACACTACTATGGGGAGAATAGTCATTATAAACAAACCTAGCGGCCCTGCGTTGAATTTGATCAACTTTATTGGATAGGGAGACGGTGTAAATATCCCAAACGGATGACGAGTACTCCAATATAAGTCTAACTAGTGTGAGATAAGCATTAGCTTTAACACTCCTGGGGCAGGAGTAAAGGTTCCTTTTAATAAAAGCTAGAGACCTATTTGCTGATGAAGTGATACGGTCAATATGCTTATTCCAGGTTAGGGTGTTAGAGATGTCAACTCCCAAGTAAGTATGGCAGTCTGTGGATTCAAGGATGTTATTACCCCAGAGTATAATCAAAAAGTTTAGGATTCCTTGAATGTGTGATCCTCATCAGGAAGCACTTCTTGATGCTTGGTGACAGGATTAAACAAAATTCTGAAGAATGGGAAGTATTTTTGCTGTTAATTGAGATTTTCAAAATTGGCATGAGCCAGTGTATTAGTTTGTCTGCCACATATTATCCTAAAGTTTTAATCAAAGACCACCATGAGCTATTCCCCTTCGAGTTTTTCCACATCGTACCCTGACACCAAAGCAGCACTTCCTTTTACATTACCCTACAATTATCAAGAAACTTGGTCCATTACAACATCCTTCACTTTGATTTGAAGGAAAACACAAATCCTTTAAACACACTGCTAGTATTTTTAATAATTTTCAAAACATTGCTAAAACTTTGGCAAACAAACACCAGATGAATCAGTGCTATAGTTATTTGATAAAAGAGCCCATTGGAAGTACAGATGTTGTGTTACACCAGGAAGTTGTTACTACCGTACAAAATCTTGCATGGAGTGAGCCAGTCATTGCAAAACTTGGCTGTAAAATGGAAGATGAAGTTATAATTGTTGGAGTTGCTGAAATACATGGATATGACTTCAGAAAAGGGGTGGTAGTGCAGATGACATGGGGTGAAGAAGGACCAAGCTTTGGTCAGATTCAGTGTGTGTCAGTGAAGGAAACAAATATTTACCTCATCCTCACAGAAATGAAAACCATTTGTTATGACAGACATTTGCAGGCGTTTGCTGTAAAACATGAAAGTAAACCTGTTACAGCAATAATGGAACTTGTTTGACTACAGACCACTAACAGCCATACAGACTTATGATGCAGATCAGCAGATTGCCTACTTTGTTCCTCGATTCACATACATTTAGTGGTCTTTAAACCAGATTTATACACATGGTATTATAGACTGAGTGCATTATACTGTACTCAATATGATTTTCTATGCTAAAAAACAATCTGCAAAAGAAAGTTGTGATCATATACATCATTATGCGGAAATGGGGCAGCAACTACTGTACATATTTAATGATTTAATATTGGTATTCCTATTCAGAAGCATTCAAGTTTTACAAAAATATACAGGTGCATTTATTGCCTATTTGTTTGCCTGAGTATCATAGATTGGACCTTGTGCAAGCTAGACACCTTTGTAATTAACATCATGGATTATAAAAATTTGCATTTCCCATATTTTTTTATCCTTTTCTTAATTGCAATTTTTTAACCAACGATTTGAAATAGGAGTCTGGAGTCGTCTGGACCAAAGTAGTAGTGCCAGTGATTCTGGAATTCTAGAAATCGAGCCTTTTGTTCTTGACCTTTCAAGTGAAGAGGATGGGAAGATTGATATGAAGTTAATCTCATCATCATTTTCTTCATTTCAGCCACCACCATTGAGAAGAGAAGAGTTGAGCTCATCATCAGAATCGTCATTTCAGCCACCACCATCGAAAAGAGAAGAGTTGAGCTCATCAACAGAATCGTCATTTCAGCCACCACCATCGAAAAGAGAAGAGTTGAGCTCATCATCAGATTCGTCATTTCAGCCACCACCATTGAAAAGAGAAAAACGGGTGCATTTTGTAAGCCCCAAGTTTTTGCCCCATTCTTTCATAGAGGCTAAAATTTGGGGGGGGGGCAGGGTTTAGTGTAGACTTTCCTTTTGAAGGGTTTCAGAGAGGAAAATATATCCTCTTTGGAAGAAATTTGGTAATTAAAGTTGGCCTTCATTTAAAATGGTCATCTTTGGCCAAATTTCTTTAGGTCTTTAGAAGCATTATATCCATTTTGTCAAATATTAATTTGTGGGATAGGAGTAAAAGAACTGAAAAGACTCTGAGCACGTTTGCCTTGGAAATTTAATTTTCATACAGGGAAATAGCATCTATTTTAGCCCCGATGTGCTGAACACCACAGTTCAAAAGGGTGTCATAATTGTGTTCTAAATGGCTGAATAATTTGGTACTACTCAGTGCACTCTACAACTGCCAAAGTTTAAATCACTTTTCTGTGGTTATTTGCATGGTTTATGCATACTTCTACTGTAGCTTCATAAAGCTTGAATGTGATGATCAGGGCATGTGCTTCACTGTCTCACAAAAAGGTCTACAGCATGTATAGAGGTAATCGCTTTCTCTACCATTAGTCACAAAAGCAACTATTTTGTTCAATATAGCCAATTTAGCCTGGGCTGTGTCTAATTGAACAGACAGTAGGGGATATTAACTTAAGGAGACGTGTAGACATTTTGCTGTTCAGAAAAAAAAAATGTATATATTGCCAGGTGCATTACCTTTGGGACAATTTTAAACATTTAATTGTCTCACTTTTCATGCTGAAAGAAATGTTCCTCTTAAAATAATTCTTGAAAGAAAATTTTGTAACAGGACATCTTCTTGATGTGCATAACCGACATAAGAGTGTACCCCCATAGCTATATTTACAGTAAGTTACCAATTAACATCCCACCAAAATGCCATGAGTATCAACTTTTATACAGTATGTGCTTATAGTGTAGGCTTCTCAATGCGGGTATAAGAGCCCAAATTGGCCAATTGTGGGGAGCAATTACGGGTCCTACCAGTGATTTATATGAAGAGAAACTGATTTGCATATAGAAAACATAAAACTGAGCTATTGCATGATGCAGCACTTAACGAAAACTGTCAAAATAACATACTTTCACTTCCAGCTTTGACTTTTGTTTTCATTTTGGGCGGAGCTTTTTAAGTACATAGAAACAGGCACTGAAGAACAAAGAACCCAAACCGGACCGGAGCAAAACTCAACCGACAACCACCCAAAGAATCGCCAACATGCTCTCACCATCCACACCCAGCAAAGGAAACGAAAGAGTCTTTGCCACTGCTAACAAACAGAAATCACCATCACACCCACCACCAACAACCACAACAACACAAGGCCAAAACAACACACGCCCAAAGGCAACAAACACACCCAAGGCAACAACACGCCTAAACACAACAACACGCCCGAAGGCAATCACAGCGCGGAGGTATACGGGGCGGGGTTCACCTGCCACACTCAAATCACTATTTACAGTGTATTGTACAGTATAGTACAAAAACTACTTACATGACTAACAAAAAACATAAACTCACAAAAAGAATCGATACGGAGTGCCCGGCAAGGGGATCCTGGAACGTCCACTTTCTTCGGCGGACCCCAAACTGAACTGGGCCAACATATCAGGTTGCACCTTGCCCAAGGGTGCCCCGGAGGCAGTTGTGGCAAAGGGTAACCTCATTATCCCCACACTTAAACAAGCTCCACAACCGGATGCAGTTTAAAGTCCTACCCAGGACTCATTTTGGGCCCTTAGGAAAATTTTTTAGGTGACTGGTTTCCTGGGAAAGCTGATGAGCCATTACTTGACTCTGAAGTCCGGAATTTAAAGAGGAGTCTGGTAGTTCGTCAAAGCCTAATATTGCTGTAGCTTGTAAAAACATGCATATGCAACAGGTGACGGCTGCTTGTTGCAAAAATTGCATGTACAAGTTATAGCAATTAGCTTTCAGACTAAAGCTGTAAATGTGAAGTATGCCATCATACATGGGTGTCATATGCTTTTACAACTGTGATTTCAAGATGTTCAGTTCATAATTCTTTATCTGTTTCGGGATGAAAGGAATATTCTCATTCAGACTGCAGCAGGAAGGAGGGCAATGCAGAATACAGACAACTTAAAATCACCTTTTTTAACCCTTTGACTCCTGAGTTCATTGTGGCAAAATGAGGCTGCTGTTCCAATGCGCACTGAGGGGCTTCTGGCAGTCAAAGGGTTAAAAAAAACCACTATCACCCCCCATAGCATAAGACGCATGCAGTGTTCACTCCCCAGTTTCACTGTTGCACGTGCTACTTGTTCCCATTGTATATAAAATTTCCTGTTATTCCGTAGGAATTCTGTACTTACAAGGCAAATACAGCTACCTCAATGATGATTAGTATACCCCGTCATCCTGATTCATGATTGGCTTTTTTAAAGATAAAGATAAATCTCCTTTTATTAACTCCACTAAAAGGAAATTACACATCAGGGGTAAAAAACAGGTAAAAATAAAATACATAAGATCAAAGACAACGTACAATATAAGTAAAACATATATGTAAATAGGCGAAATGTAAATGGTAAATACATAAAACAAGATGTATACCAGACTAAAACTCGAATAAAAGATGCCTGAAATAAAAGAAGATGGTTAGACTAATGTGGGAAAAGTTTTAAATTTTATGTGACATTTTTTATAACTGAATTGTAACTGAACTGAATTCATGGAGAATAACTCTTTGCTTTGCCTGTTGTTTGTAATAGTTACTTTCAAAAACATCTTCAAAGGTTCGTGTAAGACTTCTTAGAGAAGATTTGCTTAGATGTTGATTTTTCAAAACAATTTTGGGGCGACAACGTAGTGCCTTTGCGGCTAGCCTTACTCTTACCTTTCATGTCCTATATTGCTGCTCTCTTGATTCCAACTTCCGTTCTGATTTCTCACCTTTTCCAAATTGTTATTCTGTTACCTCAGAAAAGGGCAATTGATCATGCAGATTGGATGGTGAAAAGTTTAAATCAAATTTAATTTCCATCATTGAATGATGCAGATGAGCTTCAGGTTAGCGTTGATGATGCATGTAATTCACACTGTGCATGTGCGCTATTGAGTCAGTAGTACACAGTTCTGACTAAAATAGTTCCCGGTTCCCTTGGAGGTAGTAGACAGTCTCAAGGGTCAACATTTTTTTTTGGTAGTATTTGTGTATATTGATGAAAATTACTGACCGTATGTTACGTAATAAAGGTCAATGTTTCAAAACCAATCAGAATCCACAACTCTCAGAAACGATGACTAGAGGTGATAGAATTCCCATTAATCAGTTTCGGCGGTATGGTTGAGTATAGGTGATGTTATAGTGCATACATTTCTTTTACATCATGTCGCAAAAATCCAATTTTTCGAGAGCATTTACCTAGAGCTGGCTCTTCATTAACAAAGCTTACTTTGGTGAGCCTGAATGACCCACGAAATAATACTCTGAGAGAACTTTATGCAATAGGCAAACACATGCTAAGCACATTGATGCACCATGATCATTCAATGGGTAGAAGGGTAGTATGTAAACCAGTTGATGCGTGACACTGGAAGTCTGAACAACTACAGAAGCTTACGAAATCCAAACCCGACTTGTCCAATATATTTGTCTGGTCTGCCGTGCGTTGTTAAGTAGTAAAGATAATGTAAGCCCTAGGTGATGTCCTAAAAAAATATAAAATGACTTTCAATGGATTTTGAAAGACTTACATGACTATTTGTCTATGTATGAACACAACATTTCACATTAACAACAACAACAACAACAACAACAACAACAACAACAACAATTTCATCGCTGTGTTTTGCAACAACTACAATTGATAGATTACCAAAGCAAACATATAACACCATGTTTCAAGGATTCGAATGAAATAAGCGCGACTTAATACACCATTTGGATGAATGAAACTGTGGCCGAGATGGAAAATTCCGTATAATTGTCCCATGACCTCTAGCGTATTTCATTCAGTGGCGGAGGGCCGATACAATCATGAGGGCGAATGGCCCCCTCCCCTTCTCTACAGACAGTCCGGGAGATAACCGCTTTCGGGTGAAAAGGAGAATTCACTCGATCGGGGGAAATTTTTGCCTGGCTCAAAACGAATCTTTGAATATTTATGAGTACTTAGTGTCTACCTTTTCACAGCCGTCGATCTATTTAAAACATGCGCGTTTATTCAAGACTGAGATAATAGTCCACGCTCATAGCGAAACACAAGAACCCTTCCACTGCGTGTTAATGAACACAAGTACCGGCAGGATCCACTTGCGCACCCTTGTGTGGAAAACGGTGCTTGCGGCTATGTGGAGTCTATAAATTAAGCTTAGGACAAAGAGCTCAGAAAAATTGCTCATTTTCTCTCTCAAAAAAAATGTACGGTGAACTACCAAACACTGCTCGGCTCTTTTGTTCTCTTAGCTACCAAGGTTTCAATTATGCCAATATTTCTTTTTCCTAGATTCGATGAAATTTTCCAGGATGTTCTAAACGTTCTTCTCCGTTGAATTTGCGCGGTAGGCTCGCAATGTATTATGGGATAAATTTGAAAATTGCGCCACCCATGGCAAGATTTTCCCCCGATCAAAACGGTTATCTCCCGGACTGACAGAAAATCGCCTGCCGGCGCACTATTCAGGGATTTACCACACTTTATTGTTGCGATACTTTCGACACTCTTTTCAAGTAACATGAAGTAATGTTATTCGTAGGCCTAGATAACAAAATGTTCAAAACAGCGGCCATTATTTGCACTAAAGCAATGTGAAAAGAAGCTTTTTGTGTCATCTAGAATCCAGATTTAGCTACTTGCTACGTTCCAACCTCTGGTGGATCTTAGCTCAAGTCAGCAGTTTTCAACTGTGGTAAGAACTATGCTTGCAAACTACTAAGAGTGACGATCTATTTTCCTCTAAGTAGCTATAACTGGAAAGAAAAATATGAGGGCGTAAAACATGCTAATCGTTACGAAAATGACTAGCCTCTTGACGTAGATGATTGTTAACATAGTGAACAATACAATTAGCCCATGTTAATCCAAGATATTCCCCCAGAAACTTTTCCTAAAACATTTAAAAAACTTTGTTCAAATTAAATTGATATCCTATGAGAATGGCTATGAATACTGGCCCATCAACTGATAGATTGTTTCCATTTTGGTTTTAGAAGTGATCATTATAAAAGGTAAATGGTTACAATAACTATCTTGCCTATTGAGAAAACGCTGAATGGTCACCTCAGATTGTAGTAGTTAACAATTTCATGGAAGTGTTTTAACTGTACGTTCTTAATTTCCAGATACTAGGATATCACATCTAACAGAGTCAACGCTAATTTTTCTGGAGAAGGTAGTCTAGAGGGCCCGGCAGACCTTTCCGTCTTGGCCATTTCGAACGCTTTATGATCTTGATTACTGGCCATTGCAAAGCGGTTACGTAATTACATACTGTGTCATCAATTATGCTTCTTGCATTATTGTCGTGTAATGTTATGATGGCACATTTTGTCAACGGTAATTATGGTGCAATACCTTCATTTACATAAAAGTTAGACAGTGCAGTGAGTGCACACGACACTTAGTCTAGCTAGTTTCCCAGCACCTCTGTGATTGGTCAATACTGTCGGCGTCTCACTTTCAGCCAATCAGTACCCATATCCCATAGTTGTAGACTTCCTGAGATGTACTCCCAAGGCGTGCCCCCCCCCCCTGCGGGTACGGGGATTTAGAATAGGCCCGCTGCTTTCTCAGCATGTCGTAAGAGGCGACTAACAGGGACGACTTGTTTGCCGTGAGTCGCGACCCGCGTCGGTGGAGGAGAGGGTCCTTATGGTTGAGTGAAGGCTATAACTGCGGTTTGGTCCTAGCAACACACCACTTCGGCCTTGAAATTCACCTAGTCGGGAGGTTGAATTAGCCTGGCTCAACTAATCGGCTGGTGGCGTCAAGCCCTGAGATCTCCACTTGACTGCTTTTCAACTTTTGCTTATTAACATACCTTTTTTTTTCAAAAGTCCCCTTGCTCTCTGGCGAAGAGCCAGGGGCGAAAACCAAACAATACTCCCGAAGGAGTTCTGCTCCCCGAAGGAGTAACAACGTCCCCAAGGGACAAACTTTGACTTAACATAGCACTAACTTTTCATGTACTCGTCACCAAGTGGACTTTGCTTGTGAGTATCAGAAAAGTGGTTTTCTCAGAAGGCGGCTGCTTAATCAGGTCAATCGGGGATATTGATTCATTTAATGGCCTTGAGTATATCACCAGTGTATCCCTGGCATCGGTTTGTGATGTATTGTTCCACTTACCTTTGATGTCCCCTTGTTGGGCTCCATGGTGGGTGGGGAGCACCGGTGATGAATTTTCATTTTTTTTTTTACTATGGATCCCCTAAATTCACTTAAATCAGCTGGCAAACGTTTCAGGAGCGACTCTGGGTCTAGCTCTGACACAGAGGCCGTTCCCATCTGGCCTAGGTTTCTTGTAATAACAAGTGGTGATGGCAAGAGTCTCATTACTTTGTCACCTTTTGCCATTAATAAGGGCATTGAGGGTGTTGTAGGCACCCCCAAATCAATCAAAAGGCTGCGATCTGGCGATATCCTTGTCGCAGTACACAAGCAAACAACCTGTTGAAAACCAAGTCTCTGATTGATGTTCCCATTAAGGTGACCCCTCACAGGTCCCTTAACAGCTCCAAAGGAGTCATAAGATGCCCGGATATCAAGAACTGCTCTGATGAGGAGATTCTTGATAACCTGGCATCTCAGCATGTCAGCCACCTGTACCGCGTTTCGTGTTGAGGGAGGTTGTCGGGAAGCCCACTGGCACTGGTGATATACTCAAGGCCATTAAATGAATCAATAACCCCGATTGACCTGATTAAGCAGCCGCCTTCTGAGAAAACCACTTTTCTGATACTAACATTTAACACCCCCAAACCACCGACAACACTGAAGATTGGCTACTTACAGGTCAGGGTTGAGGTCTATATTCCAAACCCTGTCCGCTGTTTTAATTGCCAAAGGTACGGTCATTTCAAAACCAACTGTAGCAGGGCAGCAACCTGCGAGAAATGTGGCCAGGAGGGGCATGCTGGTGATACCTGTGAGGAGTCACCTCGTTGTGTTAATTGCCAGGGTTGTCATTCTGCCAACGACAGAACCTGTCCAAAATGGGTGGAGGAGAAGCAGATTCAAAAAAAAGCCTCCAGCAACATAACATATGAAGAGGCTAGAGAAACATTCCTGTCGCAGGACTCACAGCTCAAGAGCTATGCTGGAGCTGTGAGAACTGCGAAAGTGTCTGCTGCAACCCAAACCGATATAACCTGGCCCAGGGACAGTCACTTCCCAAAGCCCATTACACACACGTTCCCAAAACCATCAGAGCAGTCTACAACATCCAAGACAATACAGACGATGACAGCACCGACAAATATATCACAGAAATCTACACCCCCACAAAAGAAACCTAAACCACCACCAAAACCAACAACTACAAAACAGAGACAAAAGACAGAACCAACAAAAGCAAGAGACACACCTAGAATTAAAATACAGACAAAACAAAGCAAAGGGTCGGATGACCCTATCCAACTGTACAACAGATTTGGAGCGCTAGAGGGGAAAGAGGGAGGAGAAGAGCTGATAGAGCTCAGTGGCCAGAAGCTTCGCCCCGAGCCAGGGGGCTCCGCCAGTTCTACTAGCAAGCCACAGGTTTCCAAAGGATGACCCTTGGGAAAGCTGGGGCTATAATCCAATGGAATTGCAGAGGACTTAGACCGAATTACGAGGAGATCAAATGCTTTGTAGCAGACTGGTCTCCTTTAATAATCTGCCTACAGGAAACCTTCCTTCGGGACACAGACCACACCGCATATAAAGGGTACGACATGTACAACAAAACAGTTGTATCCCCCATTGACAATAGAGCTATTGGGGGATCATCCATATTGGTTAAAAACACAGTTCCACACTCCACTGTCCATCTGAACACTAATTTACAAGCTGTCGCTATTCGAGCTACACTTCACCGCACTGTCACTATGTGTTCGGTGTACATTCCACCTAGGTATAACCTGAAACGAGATGACCTAGAAATGCTAATTAACCAGCTGCCCACCCCGTTTCTACTTCTGGGGGATTTTAATGCACACAGTGACATGTGGGGTTGTACTAATACAAACCAGTTGGGTGGATTGATTGAATCCGTGATGGCTGCCTCGGATCTATGCCTTTTGAATGATGGGTCTTGTACCTACATTCATCCCGCCTCTGGATCTCGTTCAGCAATTGATCTCTCAATCTGCTCTCCGGCAATTCTGATGGACCTCCAGTGGAGAGTACACGACGACCAATGCGGCAGTGACCACTACCCCATTTTAATAGATGTTGTCTACCCTATGCCCGAAGAGAGAGTTCCCAGGTGGCAACTCCAAAAAGCCGACTGGTCAGAATTTAGCCATCTCTGTCAAAACGAGATCGTCAGAGATGCTTTTGATGGCATTGAAGACCAGATCTCCCATTTTACACAACTTTTGGTGAATATTGCCACCAAAACTATCCCTAAGTCCTCTGCAAATCCACGTAGTAAACACAAGCCGTGGTTTAACACGGATTGTGAACAAGCGATCAAAGATCGCAAAAAAGCCCTTAATATTTTTAAGAAGTTTCCAAACAATGTTAATCTTAGTAATTACCTAAATGCCCGTGCCAAAGCACGGCGCATCATTAAAGCCAGCAAGCGGGAGTCATGGAAACAATATATTTCTAAACTTAGTTCCTCCACACCTGTCAAAAAAGCATGGGACATGGTTAGAAAAATCAGTGGGAAGCAGCTTAACTCTAGGGTTCTACACCTAACCAAATCAGACGGTCATAAATGCACAGAAAGGGCAGATATTGCCAATTTGCTTGCTGACGAGTTTGAATGTAACTCTTCAAGCAGCCACTATTCCCAAACTTTTCAGGTGTTCAAACGTACCGCTGAAAAACAAAAAGTGAACTTCACCTCGGACAACTCTGAGGACTACAACAACCTCTTTACCATCAAGGAATTGCGCATTGCTCTCGAGAGAAGCATAACACTGCCACTGGCCCAGATGAAGTTCACTATCAGTTCCTCAAACACCTTCCAGATAACTCCTTACTGGTGTAATTAGATATTTTCAACGGTATATGGGAAAATGGCAACTTTCCAGCTGCTTGGCGGGAAGCCACCATCATTCCCATCGCTAAGCCAGGTAAGGATCCAACAAAGGCTACAAACTACCGCCCTATTTCCCTTACTAGCTGTTTGTGCAAGACATTTGAACGAATGATAAATACCCGTCTGGTTTGGTTTCTTGAAACCAACAATCTCATAACTAGTTTTCAGAGTGGTTTTCGGCGTGGCCGCAGTACAACTGACCAACTTGTGCGCCTGGAATCTACAGTTCGTGACGGTCTTGTTCGCGGACACCATGTTGTTTCGGTATTTTTTGACTTGGAGAAGGCATACGATACCACTTGGAAATACGGCATTCTGAAAGACTTGCACAGTGCGGGTCTGAGGGGCCGAATGCCGCTTTTCATTCAAGACTTCCTGAAAGATCGTGTGTTTCGTGTACGTGTGGGGAGCTTGTTATCAGAGGTACATAATCAGGAAATGGGTGTTCCCCAAGGTAGCATCTTGTCAGTTACTCTTTTCATCATGAAAATAAATAGCATCGCCAATGTGGTGAACCCTGGGATTGAAAAGTCTTTATTTGTGGATGACTTCTCTATTACCTGTACCTCACGGAACATGAGATCTATAGAGAGACTGATGCAAAATTGCCTGAATAACATCCAGCGTTGGGCTGACAAAGACGGATTCCGTTTTTCTCGGACCAAAACTGTTTGCATGCACTTTTGCAACCGGAGAGGTGCCCATTGCGACCCAGACTTGAGTTTGAACGGTGTCCACATCCCAGTTGTTCCTCAGACTAAGTTCCTTGGCCTAATACTCGACAATAAGCTCAACTTCAAAGCCCACATCGACCATCTCAGGTGGAAGTGTCAGGGAGCACTAAACCTGTTGAAGGTCGTCTCAAAGATGGACTGGGGCGCTGATCGTCCCGTTTTGCTTCGACTATACAGATCCCTAGTGAGGTCCAAACTTGATTATGGTTGTGTTGTTTACAGCTCTGCACGTGAGTCATACCTCAGGAAACTCCTGCCCATACAAAACCAAGGTCTTAGGATCTGCCTGGGAGCTTTCCGTACCTCCCCAGTGCAGAGTCTTTACATCGAAGCGAACGAGCCACCCCTCCATATGAGATGGAAAAAGTTGTCACTCCAGTTTGGCCTCAAACTGAGGAGTCATAGACAAAACCCGACCTTTGAGACGGCCTTCAGCCATAAGTTTGGTGACATATATACGAGAAAACCATCAGCTATCCCTCCTTTTGCTATTCGCGTTGGTGGAGCTTTATCACAGGTGTGTACCAACCCCGATTCTGTAGCACAGCTTACCTTCTCAATCACTCCCCCCTGGAAGTTAGTCAAACCAGTTATTGACCTTAGTTTGAGACAACATCTCAAGAACTCAACCAATGAACTGGTGTACCGTGCCAGCTTTAATGAACTTAGAAATAAGTACCGTCGTTATCATGCAATCTATACCGATGGTTCCGAAGCCACGAACAAGGTGGCAGCTGCAGCAGCAGGCCGAGATGCATTCTTGCAAGTCAGATTGCCCGATGATGCATCGATATTTACCGCCGAGATCCAGGCACTTAAGATGGCACTCGAGCTGATCGAAACCTCGCACGACCGCCAGTTCATTGTCTTCACAGACTCACTATCCAGCCTTTTAGCTCTTCAAGGCCATGAGGAAAAACACCCTTGCGTGATGTCTCTCCGTGAAATTTACTCCAATTTGGTGAGACTGCAGAAGTCAGTTGTGCTCGCGTGGGTTCCGAGTCACGTGGGCATACACGGAAATGAAAAGGCAGACACGCTAGCTAAGGAGGCCCTACAGATGGACATTACCAACCTCCAAGTACCCCACACTGATTATCGCCCTAACATCAACGGCTATATAAAATCAAAATGGCAGGAACTGTGGGATTCTTTCCCAGAGAACAAACTCTATCAGGCCAAACCAACGGTCGGAACTGTGGGTAATGCAACCCCCAGAAAATGAAGAGATGATTTGGTACTGACTAGGGCACGAATCGGCCACACTTACCTCACCCATGCTTATTTGCTCCACGGGGAAGAGAGACCACATTGTATCCCCTGTGATTGCGATGTCACCGTCAGTCACATTCTCGTGGACTGCTATGAATACTCCCATATTCGTCAGAAGTATTACACTGTGCCAGGCCTGAAGACATTGTTTGAGCACGTAGACCCCTCTCTCATTTTGGACTTTCTCAAAGAAAGTAACCTTTACAGAAAGTTTTGACATGACTCCCGCGTTTGCTTTTGTCTAGACATATTTGGATCTTCCCCAATGATTTTACTTTTTAGTTTTACCGTTTTTATCTAGATGACACTGCGTAACACATTAGTGTTGATGTGTCGTTAAGTCCCATCTAACTAACTAACTAACCCAAGGCGTGGGTCTTGCTACACTCGTAAGCTGGTACTCGCCTCGAGAACTAGAAGGACCTTAGACGAGAATACATACTTTGTGTTACGTTATACCAGCATGTAGCTCTTTGTCATCAATTCGATATCTTTACCAATCTGTAAATACTCATAAATCTGCCAGAAAATTGAGGAAATAAATCAACGACTAATGATTGCAATCATTGAACTCTTTCTGTGAACTTTCATTTTTGTGTGAACTGTGGAACGAAACCTTTTTGAACCCCGCTGAGCTAACCGCACCCAACATTATCTTGATTTTCAGGTGCACGAAATTCACAACTGGCAGTGGTTGTTTTCCAAAATTTCTGTACGCCTAAGACTTCCAGACACCCTTTAAGGATCCTTGTCATTGCCTATAGCATCTTACTCTAGTATTCGTTACATAAAATTTCAAGAGCAGTTGGACTGAAAGTTTAACCAACACTCCTGGGAAAGGAATGCCCCCAAACGCCCAGCATGTATACTACCTACAGGGGCCACAACTCCCTATTTACAACATATTAGTTTGTACGCTTTATCAAACAACAAGTATAAGCGTATTTGACATTAACCAACGGTGCGAGTGATAAGGAAACCATTTATTGCGTACGCAGTCCTCCAATGGTTGATTAAAGTATTACCAAACTGTTAATTAATAACTTTGATAGATGCAAATGGTCAAATTTTTACTTAATTTATTGGGATGCTGACATTTGGATCAACGTTGATAAATGAATTGAACAAATGGTTGGTAATCACCGAGGACTGTTTTGGAGACCTCTTACCTCCCCCTCCTTTAAACAAACACATCTCGGATATTTCCTTAAAGCTGTATAGTCGGAGGTTCTCAGAGCTGAAGACGGATGTTAAATGCAACCTACATTCTCAAATATCCTCCGCAGGGGTAACGTTTAGTTTCCACCCTTCGGCATCAAGCCGAAATGATTTTTTAAAAAAGTAATATCTGATGATTCCTTTTTTGTAATATTATCAACATAGCTAAGTAACGTTTGAACAAACTGAAATACAGTTGCCCGTCACAATCTGATCCATTGAATTCTAGCGGCCGAACACTTCTCACCCTCATCTATTTTATTTTAAGACAGCTGTGGCTGCAATAGTTGTTATTCGTAAGGATTTGCTGTAGGGACATGTATTACGGAAGTTTTTAAATTGACCAATAAGTCTGATTTAGCAATATACCAGCCCTAAAAGGAGGCTTTGACTATTGAGATGCGCAATTCTTCGTTCTAAACGGTTAAAACTCTTCAAATTTAGTTTTCCCTTTAGCCCCTTTCTTCAATATAAAATGTACCCATCTTTAGCACCTCTCGGTGAAACGTTTATAGTAACATTTTTACTTCCATATTTTTCCTTGTATATTATATTGCGCGTGAAATGTAAACTAAAAATTGGCCAATCGGATCATCTGTGTTTAAAGGGCAAAATTTGAGTCTGTCCGTTTTTTATTTTAATCAAAGTGCAGTCACCAATTGTAAATTCTAGTTTTCAACACCTGAAATGTATTTTCAGTGATGGGAAATGCTCTGTTTTGTAGATCATGAATAATGCGTTCTGGCACGGTTCAGTAGATTCACGGTTCACGAGACCAAAGATACTACCTCTACGGTCTAATCCTAACCTAAAATCTAATCCTAACCCACACCCTGAAACTACCAAAGGCAAATCGTAAGCCTTAATCTCTGTCTTAACTGAATCTAGTAGAGTTTGGAGTGGAGTATTTGGAGTAGAGTTTTGATTAACCAGATCTTGGCTTTAGCGAGCCTCCGATTTAGTAAACCTGCGGCCTAGTGAGTATCCCCTATTTTTTTATTTGAGAGTTTAAAATGTTTCGGAGAAGTTACCTTTCTGCCAGAGGTAACTGATGAGACTAAATACTACAACATTTTCTTCTGTGAATACGCTTTAAACACATTATAAAACCAGAAATCCCAAATACCTAATGATTCCTTACGAAAGAAGATGTGTTTAGCCCTCAAAGAAGTTCGTGAGATATCATGTTTAACGAGGCTTTCAAATAAGACCTCTGGTGACCTCCCATGTCTATATAAGTCCCACCAAAAGCAATGAGATATTTGTCAACATCACAAGTCGTCCACCTACTGCGCATTAGATCCCACCACCAAGACAATGGGATTCTTGTCAACACCATAAGTCGTTCACCTGCTGCGCATTAGATCCCCATAGGTACAAACCAAGTCGTCCCAGTCTGACCTCTTTTGACTGCACATTACGTTTAACCCCCACCGGAAAGAACTGATTATTGACCGCAATATGGAGGCATCCAGATGCCAACCATGAGAACCGTCAAGACTACCCCTTCGACATCCGTCAAGATAACCCGTTTTTGATCTGTAATGTTTAGAAGGTCTTCATCATACATCCTCTAATGACTGCAAGTTAACTTGCACCTCCAACAAAAACGCAAGGGCTGATTAATTAGTATGCCGGTATCCAAGAATGAAATACCTTAGTTTACATGGTATTTGTGAATTTAGAATTGACATGATTAGTTTTTTTTACTACGTACTTATCACATTCCTACCTTTTCATCTGCAGATGGATCTCCTCTAATAACATTCAACATTTACATCGAAATATATTTCAAAATCTTTCAGCATTAATACAGTTGTAAGTGTCAACTTTGATGCAGTAACTCGGATAACTGTTATTACTGCTTATGTATGCCAATATTAACAAGGATTTTGAATGCCTTATATTGAAAATAACATATTATGGATGGGCAAAGGTTCACTTTACCTCACCCTAATACACTCTTAAACCTGATGTGCTATTTTGGATTTGTAGTTCTGATCTGATAGATCGGATGCGGAACTCGTACACTCGATAATCGTCTTTAAGCATTACATTAGCATAACATATATATTACATGTTTCACACCTCCAGGGATCCATTGCCGATTAGCGCCATACCCAAATTCCATTGTTGTCGATCAATGTACCGTGATGATAAAATTTTGAACATATCTTAAAAACAGTGAATGATGTAAAGAAGTTATTGAAAAGATTATATCACATTTGAATTATCTGATCATTGCCTAAAATATTCCTGATCTTTAAACATAAAAAATGGTTGTTCCAGGAAATATTAATCAAGTTTGAATTATACACCAGAACACTTTGTAATAGCTTTCAACGACCCTTCACTTACTTATACGAAACAACCATGTTTAATGTAAGCACTTGGAACACTTTTTTGAGCATTACGGAGTTGATATGAACGGTTGCATTCGATTTCAAAATACAAATTAGCCTTAATAGCACTGCTAGGTGTACGCCAAGAAATTGTGGCGAGTGTGGAATAACTAAAATATAAAAGTGATAAACTGATATCAACACATGTTTACATTTGCCAGGGATGTCTCGCTCAACAGACTGACCAGTTTGTCACCTGACTTGTTTAATGTAAGAGAAGGGACCAGTCAGCTTAGAGCACTGCTACTTCATCGAAATCATCTGGTGTACTTACCGGGAAATATTTTTCAGAACCTTCCAAACCTGTGGCTTTTGTAAGTAGACCTACCGCTTTGGACACATGGAGAAGGTAGCATTTTCTTCATTTTATAAGGAGCAAAGTAATTGATTGCTTTCCAAGATACTCTGACATGTAGTGTAATAGTAAGGGTAAAGACGTCATAGAGCAGGGACGTTAAACCTCATCTAACTAACTAACATAGAGCAGGGGTGGGGAACCTCCGGCCCGAGGGCCGCATTTTATCCGGCCCGCGAGCCAATTCATCAATGTAAATTTAGAATCACTTTAAAAACAATTGATAGTAATCTGTTAGCCCACGGTGCCCATCGTTTATCCTGCTTTTATAACTTTCCGCATATTCGCCAAAAACTGCTGCGAAACAATACCAGTGAATTTCATAAACCCTGGAATCCACAATGCAACATCCCCACCGGTTTGTTAGACACAAACCAGGTGCAGAATCCTTGTGCTTCTAGTGGTATGGGAGGTTTTGCGAGGAAGGCTACATAGCAATGGACAAAAGTGCACTATCACATGTATAACTTATCTATTACACTGAGTACGACACTCGGTGGACAATGCATTTATTCCGGTAGATTCCGGGGGGTGGGGTAGAGCTGTCCCTCCGAAGATTGAATTAAACGTTAAAAAGTGTGCTCATTCATACATAAAAAGTCGAATGGTCATATTGTGATACTTCTGGTCTCTGTAGTCTTTCGGATTCAATGTCATTTAAAGAAAGTGGCTACTGCCCACAAAGTTGTACAAACTCCAGAACCCCTATGGGCTTCGCCCCACCAGGTCTTGTTTGGGGGCATAGGCCTGCACCCCATCGGAAAAGCTTGTTGTGCCCTCACTGTCTGCGGCCCGCGAACGGATTCTGACTATCAAAACGGCCCGTCAGAGGAAAAAGGTTCCCCATCCCTGCCATAGAGACTCAAAGATATAAAGTAACAGCACTCAAATAAGACGTTCCTCATTAAACAGCATGTCTTGGTTAGTTTAAGCTCTATTTCCCAAAATCAGTTATTCCAATTAATGCTAAAACCAAGTAAGGTTTGCTGACAGTTGTGGAGATTCCTCCTTTATGAGATGTTTAATTAAAAGCAACTCGTGATTTTACTTTCTTTATGTAAATCGGGCAAAATGTTTCTTATGCCTTTCACAGGCAAACATTTCCCAAAAAGCAGGGATTTAACTCTTGAGCCGAAGCAAAGATCTGTCAGAGACACCTCTCTCGTTTAAGAGAAACAAACCGTACTGATCAGTGGGGTAATCAGGATTTTCAGTGGGTGGGGGGTGGTTCGTAGGGCAGTGGTGGCGGAGTGTCTCGTAGCATGCACGGGAACGGAAAGCGCTACGCCCAACACACATGGCAGGTGAGACCAGGGTCCCTATGTTTGACACCGGGTGGGGCAATTACGGACCTTTTACTATTAGAGTGCCAATAGGGGTGAAGGTGTCAGCCAAGGGTGAAATTAACCGGGTGCCACGCGCTCTTTGGCCCTTGTTTCCAGCTAAACAGCACCCTTAGACCCTAAAAAGAATGTTACTAGGCACCACTGTTTTTCCGAAAGTAGCGCCCGTCATCCTAAGTAAAGGAACGACCCCAAAAGTTGGTGAAACGTCTGTATTTAATCTCTTTGTAATAGCCGACGTACTAGGCATGTGCAGAACACCCTCATACAACAATATGCGATACATTTGCGGTCTTTAGGTTGAACACTTCTCTTCGATGTAATTTGTTCGGGATTTCTTGGCTGTTTTGCCATGACCTAATGTGTAACACATATGTTCACTGAGAACCTAACCTACACGCGTGTGTCTGCAATACCTACACACGTGTGTCTGCAATATTCCTCCTACTCGGAGAGCTGTACCAAAGTGTACAGTACATCTGTGGCAAAAAACTTGATATTTTCTTTAATTTCCTCCTATATATCACTATTGCGAGAAGGCAAGTCATGTCATGGTTCTAGTCCCCAAGCTGATCCAAAATCCAATGCAGTTGTTGGAACCTCACACTTACTCTCAATCAAGCATGAGTGCATAGCCACGGGACAGGGGACAAGGTTTACAAATTCCCTCTTCAAAACCCTGCTACCCAACCTACCCCCTGCGGTCCCCAGTAACGCTGCCAAGAGAGAAAAGTAATAGTATGCCGACCTTCAAACAGCCCCTTTGTCCCCATTAAAGTTTTCAGATGCAGTGACAACACTGTGCTTAGTACTATGTAATTGTCACATTGTTTAATGAGATCTCTGGAATTCACAGACAAGGGCCTCCTTCTTTTGTCACTTTCCATTTTCTATATTTCAGTGCAGTGTTTTGTTTGTTGAATTTTATCACTTTGAATTATTGCAGAATCAGAGTATATTTAGACCAAAAAAATTTATTGAGTCAAAATTTGGGATGGACAACCAATTCTTTCAGGGTCACCATGGTGATCAAGCCTGTGCAATATTAGCAGTATATCTATATAACAGGATAGACCATGATATAGCAGTGTGAAATTTAAACACGACTTAACAGTATATACGTAAATTGTTTTTGTTGGTTATTGTCTCCTGGTAAACTCAAAGTGTGTCCTGGTTGTACCAAACAGCAGGGAACTAGGAGACACTTTTTTGACTGAAGGTGACTCCTGATTCAGGTAACCGTAGTTTCACCCTTGGTGCCAGCTTTCCTTGTGCCTCCCCCATGTATCAGCCATTTGCAATGGTGTACGTTTGAAACTTCTCGAATGCTGTTTAACTGGGATGCTAAGCCTCCGGGGCGCTTAGAGTGCTCTATGTCAGTTCCTAGTTTACAAGAATAAATGCGTGATAACATCTTTAATAACGAGAGTTCTCGTTAAAACGGTCTAAGTAATTGCATTAATCAACACTTTGAAAGAACATTTTTAGAAAATACATCTATGGAGAAATAGCAGTCGTGAAAATTACTTGCTTCTTTCTGTGAGTGTAGTCATTAGCTAAGTGATTTAAGATATAATTAAGTCAGAAAGAGACCTTTGAAAGATTGCCAAAATTATATAAAATACAATAGTGCAACATATCCAACTGAACTACTGTTTGCCCTTTGCTTGCTTTTACAACATATCTTTTGTAGAACTCTATTCCACAACAAGATCAAAGCTATTGCTGAAGGCTGCTTCACGGGACTAGGCGTCGAGAAGGTGTAAGTATTTCGAAGTAACGTAAGGTTTTAATAAATTAGCTGCAGCTTTCAACAGAAAGACGCTTTGAACGCTTACCGTGGTGGATTGTTTGCGAACCTATTTTTTTTTCTTTCTTTTTCTTTAAAGAGGAGACATTTATCAATAACGTTTTATCTTAATTTTTTTTGTAGTTATCTGTTTGGAAACAACATATTATCTTTGAACAATGCATCTTTTAACAGCGCAGATATTAAAGAAATGTAAGTACCTGGACCGTATTTTTAAATTGCTTAATATCTTGTTTTCTTGGCTTAATGTCAGTCATTATCGATTGATGATCGGGGAAGTTTCCGAGAGACTTCTGAAATGAACGCATGCAGAACCATATTCACATTTCTCAGTTTCTACTTAAAACCTAAGTGACATACTGCCCTGCGCGTTGCAGAGCGTCCAAGGATGGAGAAATTTTTGTCGTTGGCGACTGACAATGTTATGACAACTTGGATCCCCCCTCCCCCATCGTCCGACGTTACATGTAGCAAACGACAAATCCCTTGTGCTCACTTCCTGATCGATTGCAAGTCGTAAGTAATGTTGAAGAAGCTCTGCTCAGCCGTGCGGTGGGGGGTCACCTTAAAGTTTCACTAAGCTAAGCGATTTCCAATTTATGATCAGAATCATTTCTAATCACAGCGCCATCTCACGCCAAGGTGACCGTATATGACTTTTTTCTCGCAACCCATTTCTTAGCCCTGTAAGACATGAGAAAACATCCAGGAGATAATGGACATTTCTAAACTTATTACTATTTCAGAGCGCTTTCTTATGGTATTGCCACTTTACAGTTAGATGTCTCCGTAGACAAGATATCCGAGAAGAAATGGTAATCACCCCATCTCTTCGGGTCAGCAGACGCAAACAGTATAAAAGAAGAAAGCACTAAATAATGGCTATATTGCAATCTATAATAAGTTGTAGAATTACACTATTTTGCATTTAAGTCCAGCTGCTTGCAAAATAAAAAAAAATCTGCTCCTGAAATCGTTTCCTGAACGGCACCGGTTCGTTAGGTGACAAAGCAAGGATGCACCTCCGTGCCAACTATTCTGAATACGCCACTCGACAATGACATGTTTTGATTTTCCTCTTTACAGCCACTTGTACGGTAATGCCCTAACCAAAATCAACAACACAGCTTTAACTGGGATTAAAAATAACACAAAACTGTAAGTCGGAAAGATAGCCAAATATGAAGGTGTGAATCATTAACACATCACTTTTGGTATGGTAAGCATTTGGATAAGGAAGAAGTGATTAAATTGGGAAAGGATTGACACAAGTGAGAATGGAGTCACTGTGACCTATACTTAAAATCATGTTTCGGTGACCTCGTTTGCTGTGTTAAAAAATGCAGAAACGTTTTTCTCTATTAGTCAGTAAAATCCCCATCTCAATAGCACTTTGCATCGGGAAGATACTGGAAACGTCGACAAAGCTTTAAAATCCCTCAGTATTAGCTCCATGCTCCAAGACACTTTACAAAACATAGGGATCAGCCAGGGGCGCAAATCTGTTTGAGAGTGGTGTACGCGTGGAGTACGCGAATATGGTGTACGCGTGGAGTTGAAACTGTGCACCGCGAGCGCGAAGTCCTCGTGGATGGGGTTCAGGGGCCCTCCTTAGGGCCCCTGGTGGGGTCCAGGGGCAAAGCCCCGGTGGGGGTCCGGTGGGCGAAGCCCCCGGAAGCTCCTGGGTTTTAGTATTTCAGAAGCTGCAGAAAGATTATTTCGAACGGAGGTTTTTTAGTGTAAGGCTCCTGGGTTTTAGAACATTTACACTTGTCAAAAGGGTTAGTTAGGGCATAAAGTTAATTAATACTACTGATGTGCTTCACGAACCGGGGCACAAAATGCAGAGATAGATCGCTCTGGCCTAGATTAGGAAACGAAGTGAAGGTATAAATAAGACATGTCGTAAGTGTTTTCGACTGAAAATTGATTCGTCTGCACCGGGTTTCAGCTTCAGATGATATTCCATACGGCCTTGGTCAACAGACATTCAAATGCTATGTCAGTAATAGCCTATAATTGTATTGTTGTCATGTGTTGTTATCAAAGGGATGTCAAAAGTGACCAAGCGGCGACAAAAATAAGTATTGCTATTCACATTTTTGGGGGAAGGCCAAATTAGGGTTGGCCCCCCTCTTTCACTTTAGGGGGCAAAGCCGCCCTTGCCCCCTGGATTTGCGCCCCTGGGATCAGCCCAAACAAAAGAAACATGTACTCGCTTCCTAGTAATGACCATTAAACCAGGACTACCCGGCAAGAGTAGTATCATCAAAAACATTTTTTTTATTCTCACTTATCTGCAGCATTCCAGGAGAAATTCCGAGCCTTGTGTTTGTTATTTGCAAACAGCGTCTGAAATTCAAACCGTTATTAGCTGAAGAAAAATGCAACTAACAATTAGTATTGAAATGTTTAACACTCATGAACAAAAAAGTTGCGAAAGCTATAAAAACATTTAAATAAATCAAATCCCGGCATAGTTTTATTTAGCTACGACATTTATTTAAAAGGTGACAGGCCTGACCAAAAGTGATACAGAAGAAAGCAGTAAGAGGGGTGGGGACAAAGACCGGAATCGCAAAACAGCCAGACGCCCACTGATAACTATTTTGGAACTCTAAACACTTTAAAACGATGGTATCTGAAAAGATTCGCACCACCAATCAGGCCCGTAGCCACCCCATGTACTAAAGAGGGGGTGGCTCTCAGAGGGTAGGCGAAAAAATCAGGGGGTGGGGTGTACCAAAATGCATTCGGGCAATAGAAGTCTTTCATTTGCTAGGGGAGAAAATTGTCTAGGGAAGCGCCGTCCCTGTGGTTCCCTTGGTTACGGGCCTGAAATCAACAACAAAGTTCGAGATGAAAGACACCTCCATTGCACTTGTAACGTTGATATCGTTGAATCAGTGGGCAGGAACGCTACAGACGAAATTATGAAATAGGGTATAAATACCCGTAATAGATCCTGTTTCTAGTTATGTATACCGTTTGGTTAAATTCAAGCACATTAGGAAGGAAACTGTTTTCCGAGAGGTAGGCAACCTTGTTTTTCTTGCTTTGACGTTTTCACCATTTAGTATTCCATACTTTACTAGTTTTATACATCTTTACTCAATGTGTGCCTTAAATCCGTTTTACAACTTGCACATATCTTACTTAAATAGGGCAATATTTCCATTTTTTCTCTGTATCCAGTCTTTTACAAACGTCCTTGGTTAAGGCAGACCTACTATTATTTCAAAACGTACAACTAATCAATAGTACATCTCTGATATCCCTTGTATGTATTATCCTGTGCGACTTTTTTCTTCGTTTATGCAGTTACATCGATTGCAGGTACCTTCGCTATGCGCATAGGCCAAACGTTTATCTGTAAGACATCGTTTTCTCGTTTTTTCTTGTACGGTACTAATAATTATCCTTCGACTATCAATTCAATATACATGAAGAACCACAACACCTATGTTAATACATTTACGTTTACTAATTAATTCGGTTATAATTTTAAATTTCTTTACAGAAATTGTGTAACGCCTACTTATGTTCCAAAATTTAATTTGGATGTCAATCTCACTAAAATGATGGAAGAAGGAGGATTCAACTGTGACGAAAGGTTGATTTGCTCCCCCTGTCCGAGGGGAACATTCAGTGAGAACAGAAAGTGCGCCGCTTGTCCCGCTGGTAATGTTGAACATTTATTGGATTTGAACTAGACTTTCCTGGATCAGTTCAATTGGACTTTGTCGTGATCAGTTCAATTGGACTTTACTGGACTAGTTCAAAAGGACTTTAATGACTAAACCCATTTTCTACTAACGGTAACTGCCTAGTTACAATGAAACAATTATTTAGTTTAACTTTTAGAAAACTTCCATCGGTCTAGCAAATTCAATCGGTTAAAGCAGATTCCACTTAATGGTTCCCGCTTCTTTAGCGGTAGTCGTCTAATTGAACCGTCACTACAGGAACAAGCCCAATTGGGTCCAGTTGAAGTCTAGTTCAATACCTTTAGTTAACTCGCCATGCAATTGTGATAAAAGAAAAAAGTCCTATCAAAATCAACTAGTTCTGTTTGAATCAATTTAAAGTCCCTTTGAGTCTAGTTTGGTCCAGTTGAAATATGGGTAAGTCCAGTTACACTCCAGTTCAGATTTGAACTAGACTGAACAGGAATTTTGAGCTGGGTACGTATGTGTGCATGCTTGCACGTACGGATACATACACTACTGTGTATGTATCAACGCCCCTTTCGAGCAAATGCTAGTATGTATGTGTTTGTAGGTACATATGTACGTACTTACGTATTACGTACGTATACATGTATGTATGTGTATGTGTTTTGTATGTATGTGTTTGTACATTGGTATATTTGCATGTATGTAACACTGTGGTAACTATTCGTTTTAGATGCCAAGTGGGACCTCCTGAAAGGGTTAGAGTTAGATGAAATTTAAAGACACACCAACACAAATGTGTTATATAGTGTCAAGCAAAGTTTAAATACAGTGCAAGTCCTTCCCTTTAGTCATCTCTTACGACAGGCGGGAAATACCGTTTGCATATTCTACAACCCCCAGCCCACAGGGGGCTCAACCATGGAGGGGCTTGCTCGGTTTTGTGGCGCCGACAACCCGCCAGTCGTGGGATGAGTTATAACGGTCTTATGTGCGCATTTTATAGGCGATAGTCGGGGACAAACTACTCGCCACACACGACCTCCTCACCCTACCTGGATGCAGTTTAACGTCATACCCAGGACGGGGGACCTCCTGTAAGGAGGAGCTAAATGAGTGTGCTTCTATGCATGGTACTGCAGGTTGGGGTCCCTTCCATCAAAAATATCCCTGAAGTTTCACAAGTCACGAGATCGGTCGTGCACAATGACGTTCACGTTAACAATAAGCCTCATTCGCATCCCCTATCAACAAAGATTATAGTTACGATACCTCTAGTAAATGTAGAAGGCCGGGCAATGTTTAACCTGAGATATTATGTGAAGGAAATAAATTTACATGTCCTAATAAACGGATTATCGGTAATCATTAACTGGTGTGGTTGAGCTTCCGAAGGCTGCTCAACAGGTGTGAAAGCACTAAGAGCGGAGTCAAAATTGATAGAACAATGATATAATTACATTTTGTGCACACTTGTCCTAATCTCATGTTTCGTCCCTTTTTTTACTTTATGAAAAAGGCGGCTTTTATCAGGATGAAATAGGTGTGATCCCAGATGATAACAGTATGATAGGTTGTAAAGAATGCCCCCATGGGAAATATGTACAGGATGGATCAGGAAAATCAATTAAAGACTGCCTCGATTGTCCTAAAGGAACAAAAACGACACATCATGCAGGTTATAGAGCATGTTTTTGTAAAGATAACTACGCACGGAAAGATCGCTTCGGACCATGTTCAATCTGCATCGAGAAAGGAATAAACTGTGCTGGGAAGGAGTACAGAACTATTAAGACGGGATTTTTTTGGACTTGGAATTTTGCAAATGCAAACGTTACAAACTATAGAAAATTTGTTGAAAATTTAAAGACCGAAAACTGGATGTTTGATAACTTTACACAATACAACGGAGGGCTCCCACGAGCGTTTGAATGTCCCAAGCAGAACAGTTGTGTTCCCACTGAGGATTATATAGACGTCAAATGCTCGGACGGCTATAAAGGATGGCTTTGTAGCAAATGTGATCGAAAGTTTTACTCGGTATTGAATCAGTGTATCCCTTGTCCTTCGTCTGGGTGGTTTTACACTGAATTAGGTCTAGTCTGCTGTTTCTGTGTCATTGTTCTCGCTGGTGTCGTTCGTCTTTACAAAAAGAGGAAAACTCTTACCACGCCTGGACGAAGTATTTTCGATAAAATTATATCCCGAATAAAACTTGTGTTAGGATTTTACCAGGTGATTGGAGAATTTTTTGCATCCGTGCATGAGGTTAAATGGACAAAGGCTTTGAAGGTCGTTGGGGACGTTATTTCTCTTATTGAACTGAACATCTTTCGTGTGATTATTAGACCTAAATGTATTGACGAAAAATTGCAACTCAATCCAAAAATAGAGTTTGTTATTGGAATAATGATACCAATTGCACTTATTTCTACACTATGGGCCATCTACTGGATATTGACAATACGTTATAAGTGGAAAAATAGATTTACCAACGCTTCTGCATCCATTGACAGTTACAAGCGGCAACTCAAATATAATTTCTGTACGAGTGTTATCGTCGTATTGTTTGTTACTTACCCATCAATATGTAACACAGTCTTCCAGCTTCACCCCGCAGCATGTGAAACATTTTGTTTGGACATAGAAAAGAACCATTGCAAGACACTTCTACGGTCTGATTACGACATCGATTGCAAAGATTTGAAAATTTATCATGTGTTTGTATATATTACAATGGTTGTTTACGTCGTTGGATTCCCTCTTGTTTTATATCTGCTGCTGAGAAAAGAAGTAAAGTTCATTCAATTGCACGGAACTCCCGGACCTCTTCATGCAATAAATGAAGAACCAGGCGGTGATGTTCAATACCTCCCGGATGATTCCTCTACCAGCACAAAACCAATTTGGATCAACTTTCTTTGTGAAAATTACAAAACTGAGTACTGGTACTGGGAGATTGTTGAGCTTTCAAGAAAGATCTCCCAAACTGCACTTTTAACATTGCTGGGGTGGGGAAATGCACTCACGGTTCTCTTCACTATTGGTATGTCGGTGGTGTTTTTGATGTTACATGCACGATATAGGCCGATGAAAAGTACATTTGAACAATTGCTACAGGTATGTCTCTTTTGTATAAGTTTTACATAAGCCATTTAAATGTGTGCCGTAGTTTTTTTTTCTTTCAAGTCAGAGACTTGGTTCACCTGAAAATTTTCGAACCAAATAAATATTTAAATGAACATTTCATGTTTAATGCTTTGACAGTTCTGAGTTCAATAAACCAACCACACTAACATTTTTCCTAGATGTTTTCCTTGACTGCTATCCTTGCCAATGTTCTTGTTGCTATCATGTATGTTCCTGACGAATACGACGACAGACTAGCTGCTGCTCTCATCGTATTTAATTCATTAGTAATTGTTATCACAGTTGGTAAGTTATTGTTCGTCTATAGGTTACGTGTTACATACTCAATGATTGGCTACGTAAACTTTTAGTTCCTTACACGTCAATGTTTTGCATCCAAAATCAAGCCATACTTATGACCCCAAAATTGTCTTATCGCCTAATTTTCCGTGTCAGAATTCTAAACAGGAGTTCTAATCACATGAGAGCCTTTACACTTCTCCTTCCGCCGAATAATGAATAGCTTTTCAAAAAACCTGGAATGTGCTTGGTCCCAAGTAGAATATTTATGTCTGTTATTTTAATAGTGCTGTTAAATAATCAGTGTTCATAGTTTCGTGTTTCCCTTTTCTTCCTTCGACAAGCATAATTCATCTTAAAATGTTGCTTTTAGGCGGTAATGTACCTAAATGCAAGGAATACTTTCCTACACAGAAGGAAAGACAAATAAATGTACAAATTATCATGGCGAGGACGCCAAAGGCCATGACGATCACTGATATCTTGTCAGCATATCTTAAAAGTATTCTTGAAAGGGATTCTAATCAGATATAGATGATGAATCGAATGTAATACATAAACGAGATTAAAGTTAAACATTTCATAAAACTGATTTCAAACTTTTTAACATTATTGCTTCATCGCAGGTGAAGTTTTCTGCGGAATCTTAATTCATCTGAAACGCGCTGGATGCCTTAAAATAATATTCACTGTGGCAGTGTTCTTAAAGAACAGAGTTCAGAGTATTGTAAGAAACAGACGCATCGGTAATGAAATGTGTGATTAGAAAAACAAAGAGATATGGCATACGAAGTCAAACGAGTCTCGGCCAAAAACGTGACCAAAACGATAACAATCAGAACAGGTAATGAAGGACAAAGACATTGATAGTTTATCGGGAATTTTTTCTTCAATTTATTTGTAATGTTTACTGGCAGAAACGTCTTTTATAAAGTTTGACATCACGAATATATATATATATATATATATATATATATTATATATATATATATATATATTATATATATATATATATATATATATACATACATATATATATATATATACATACATATATATATATACATATATATATATATATATATATATATATATATATATATATTAATACATACATACAGATATATATATATATATATATATATATATATATATATATATATATATATATATATATATATATAAACCAACAATAAATAAGAGTGAACGTAGTAAATGTCATGTAACAATCGCGCAGTTCGGTAACGGGCATAGTGGTTGTGGTTTTGTTGTAACTTGTTGAAAGTGACGTCATTAGTTAGAGCACTAACGGCCCTTTCACACTATGTGAGAACCGACGCAATACGTCACAAAACATTGAGAATGCAGTAGCTCCATTTGATTTCCCTGACGCAAAGTTACTGTTATGTAGTTTCATTAGAGATCAAACCCAAGAGCCTAAAGCCTCTCATGCAGCGGAGGTCTAATTGTTAAGTAGGATGCAAGTGACATACTACGTGAACAGTCATGATCTAGCACCTTCACTACTTTAAGAGATCAATGGTCACATCTGTGCCAGATCAGAATTGCTTGTTCACTTTGTATCAGCCAGCTTTGAATAATTTTTGTTTGTGGGCATAACACTTTAGGTCACTCAGCCGAAAACAAATGACCTCTATTCATATCTCAATTTTTCAAGCCCATCAACTTATTCTAATGACAAACTATCAAATCACAAAAAGCCCCAAACTCCCTAACGGGAAAAGGGTTGGCATTCATTTCTCAGCTGGACCTCATAAGACTCCAAATGACATTTAACATGGTATCAAAATGGCTTTTTACGTACGTAGAAACGGGCACTAAGAAACAAAGGAGAACTTAAACCTGACCGGACAAAAATGCAAAGGTGAACTATTTACAGAATTCTGTACATTGCGCTAGCAAACAAAATTTCTGCGATAACTATGTACAAAACCACCCCGAACCCAAACTAGTTACATAGGACTATTTACAATCTCACTAGGCAAAACTATTTACATACCCATTTACATCAACAGAAGAGTGTTCAGGTTGAGTCTGTTCAATGCTTTTTTGTAACTATGGGTGCTCCTTACGTGCTCTGGAACAAAACACCGGACGTGACATGAAACACAAGGACAACTATATACACCAGGCCAGCATTCATGTGGCCAACCCCCACTATTTACAGTATTAACAATGTGATGTGCTCTTTACATGCTTGTAGCCGGCGGACCTAATGTGGAACAAAGCAAACCTATTTACACTGAACTACCAAAAAAACTTTGTGGCATGCATGGGCACAGACACAAACAGAACAGAAACCCCAAAAGAAAACGGGGACACAAAGGCAAAACCATTCACACTAAATACTCTGACTGGGACCTTATCTTTTTAATCCGTGGGCTCGGTACGGGCGTCCCACCAGAGTGATGGGTTCCCCTATCTGATACTTCGCCCGAAGCCGACCTCTTCAGTGCAGGCTCTGGCCCCTCCCCCTCACACAAATCAAACCAACCCTCCCCCGAAGGTGGATCCTTTGGAGGAGGCTCTGAGGCACGCTCCCCGCCATCCGACATTGCCGAGTCTGAGGACAGATCGAGGTCCTCCTCTACTGTCGTTATTTCAACTTGACTGGTTGTCGTTGCTAAGGGTGGCGGAGAGTCTACCTCAGGAGTTCCAGTACCCCCCTCACACTGCTTGGAGGGAAGGAAGTCCTGTTCCACCTCAAGTGCCGCCTCCTCTAATTCTTGAGTTGAATACTGTGGGCCTGTTTGCGAGGGTTCAGGTGCCGACCCCACATCCGCACTGACATGAGCAGAGTACGATGTGGGGCAGGCACCAAACACATGTCCCTCCTCCCCACAGAGGTTGCACCGTACCTCGTTGGGACACTCTGCCTTGCCGTGCCCCAACTGCAAGCATTTCCCACATCGTCTGTTGGGACACGACTTGGCTTCGTGCCCCTGCTCTCCACATCTAAAACAGGTACGGGGCTGACAAAAGTACCTAATGTGGGCCTTGGTATCAAAATACAACTATGCTGACCCATTATCTTCTGAAACCTATCGCTAAATGTGACAGGATTCAGATGCATCTCCAGGCTTTACTAGTTTTTACATGATTGAAATCTTTTACCTCTCTCTGTCTCGAAATGCCTGTTGACCTATTTCCAAAATAGGACCCTCACGACCAGTCATATGCAGAACACTATGGGCACATTTCAAAAGATTCAAACACAACCTCTGGAGTTGAATCCTTTTGCATGATTCCATTGTTTGATCTCATGCGACCCCAAATGACCTATGACCTACTTCCTGTAACTAAGTATTAGCCTTTTAACCACTGTTGACTGACTGACAGACAGAAACAGACAGGCACATCGACATCACACTAGCTGAACTTGATAAGCTTAAACGTTGAAACCAAGAAAATTTATTACTCCCTTTTCCCACGAGAAGCGACACGACGCGTTGCAACGCGACAGAATTGAGTTAAATTAATTTCTTTCATCAACTTATCGCCTATCGACGATATTTGGACCAATCACAAGAAATTAGGCATTTTTTTTAAATCACATGACTGATGGGTAGGGTAGTGACATATTGCTGAGACATGAAAGAAAAGTTGTCTGTAGTGTGATTTGGCCTTGGAACTTTATACTGCAACTTTTTCGGAAATTTTAAGCAGCTTATCGTATCGTGTACAGGGTGGAAGAGGTTCCTGTATATAAATGTTATACATAGCATGGGTTTAATGTGAACAGATCCCTCTCTTACTGCTTTAGATTTTATTTTGCAAACAAAAGGCTTATAACTCACAACAGAAACGAGTAAGGTACTACATGTTCTGTTTATATCGCAATGCCTTTCTCGTTAGCAAGTCAGTTCCTTAAGTAAAAGTAAGAGGACATGATAAGCCCGTTTCTGTAGTGACAGTAGTAGACAATAGCAATTCTTCTCAAGTCTTTATCTCGTAACTCTGCTGTGAATAGCACGCCCATACATGAAACAAAACATCGGGAGGAATACAAGTCAACTCATTTTTCTTTGAAGATTTATAATCCTTAATTCTCAAATTTGAACACAACATTGATTTTTTCTTGCCACTTCATTACTTTTTACAGAAAAGTATTTTTCGGTTTTTATCATTCAACGTTTTTATATTTTATTTCGTGATTATAATATTGCCTAATAAGTTGAGCAATATTGTACCCAATCACGGTTAGGAGGCATACGGAACCTATGGCTAGGTAAATTTTTGCCAAGGTTGGGCAATCATTTTTTAGAAGGTACAGTGCAGCGTTTCGGAACAAACAATTTTTCCCTAAGAATTTTATCACTTTGAATTGTTGCAGAATCAGAGAATGTTTAGACCGATAAACATTTATTGAGTCAAAATTTGGGATGGACAACGAATTCTTTTAGGGTCACCACGGTGATCAAGTCTATAATATTAGCAGTATATCTATATAACACAGTAGACCATAATATCTCATTGTGAAATTTAAACACGACTTATAGTATATGTGTAGATCATTTTTGTTGGTTACTGTCTCCTGGTGAACTCAAAGTGTCTCCTGATTCAGATAACCTTAATTTCACACTTGGTGCCAGCTTCCTTGCACCTCCCCCATGTATCAGCCATTTGTACTGATGTAAGTGTGAAATTTCTGGAATGTTGTTTAACTGGGGAGCTAAGCCTCCGGGGCTCTTAGAATGCTCTATGTCAGTTCCTAGGTAACAAGAATAAATGCGTGACAAAATCTTTAATAACGAGAGTTCTTATTAACACGGCTTATTAATTGCATTAATCAACACTTTGAAAGAACGTTTTAGACAAAACCTTTATGGGAAAATAGCAGTCTAGAAAATTACTTGCTTTTTCTGTGAGTGCAGTCATTGGCTAAAAGTGATTTAAACCACAAACATACGTAATAATTAGTCAGAAAGAGACTTTTGAAAGATTGCCAGTATTATATAAGCTACAATAGTGCAACGTATCCAATTGAACTATTGTTAGCCCTTTGCTTGCTTTTACAACATATCTTTGTAGAAGTCTATTCCACAACAAGATCAAAGCTATTGCTGAAGGCTGCTTCACTGGACTAGGTGTCAGGAAGGTGTAAGTATTTCGAAGTAACGTAAGTTCTTAATTAACTAGCTGCAGCTTTCAACATAAAGGCGCATTGAACGCTTGTCGTGGTGAATTGTTTGCAAACCTATTTTTCTTTGAAGAGGAGACATTTATGAATAACAATTTATCTTATTTTTTTAGTTATCTGTTTGGAAACAACATATTATCTTTGAACAATGCATCTTTTAACAGCGCAGATATTAAAGAAATGTAAGTACCTGAACAGTATTTTTTTATTTCTTAATATCTTGTTTTCTTTGCTTAATGTCGGTCATTATCGATTGACGATCGGAGAAGTTTAAGAGAGATTTCTGAAGTGAACACATGTAGAACCGTATCCACATTTCTACGTAAAACCTAAGTTACATACTGGCCTGCGCCTTGCAGAGCGTAGAAGGATGGAGAGATTTTTATCCTTGGCGACTGGCAATGTTATGGCAATACAACATACCCCCCCCCCCATCACCCGACTTTAGATGTAGCAAACGACAAATCCCTTGTGCTCACTTGATGATCGATTGTAAGTCGTAAGGAATGTTGAAGAAGCTCTGCTCAGCTCTGGAGAAATGCATGGCCGTACCGGTATTAAAGTACTGCAACATATTTGCCCATCGTTTGGCGTAACTTCCAATTCCTAGTGTCATTTATGTCATTACTTTAGCCAATGGAAATGGTAATGTAAGAGTGCTGTGGATTGATCCGTTCCAGCCATGCGGTGGTGGTGGTGGGGGGGGGGGGTAACCTTAACATTTCACTAAGCCACGCGATTCCTAAATTATGATCAGAACCATTTGCCACCACAGTGCCATCTCACGCCAAAGCGACCTTAGGCCTATATGACTTCTCTCTCTCAACCGGCATTTTCTTACACCCTGCAAGACATGAAAAAAATCCAGGAGATAATGGACATTTCAAAACATACTATTATTTTAGAGCACTTCGTATGGTGTCACCACTTTACAGTTAATATGTCCCCATCGACAAGATATCCGAGAAGAAAGGGTTATCACCAGCTCTCGTAAGGTCAGCACACACAAACAGTAAAAAAAAAGAAAAAAAATTAAATTATGGGTATATTTCTATGTATAATCAATTGTAAGATTTCACTGTTTTGAATTTAAGCCAAGCTGCTTACAAAATAAAAAAAAAATATATATATTCTCACCCAGACCGCCCCCCCCCCCCTGCATGAGGTGACATACGAAGGACACAACACCAATGCCAACTATTCTGAATACGCCACTCGACGTTGACATGTTTTGTTTTTCCTCATCACAGTCACTTGTATGGTAATGCCATAACGAAAATCAGCAACACAGCTTTAACTGGGATCAAAAACAGCACAAAACTGTAAGTCGGAAAGATAGTCATACCTAAACGTAAATCCTTAAGTTACTCATCATTTTTGGAATTGTAAGCATGAGGACGAAGTTGTTAAATTGGGAAAGGATTGGCACAAGTGCGAACGGAGTCACTGTGACCTATGCTTAAAATCATGTTCCGGTGAGCTCGTTTGATGTTTTATAGAATGCGGGCACATTTTTCTCTGTTAGGAAGTGAAAGCCCCTCTCAATAGCAGCTTGCATCAGGAAGATACTGTTTGAAGAAACGCTTCAGATTCAGCAGTATATGATGGGAAATCTTTGATGCCATCTAGCCAAACTGATTTGACGTGACTTGTATTTCTTTATTATTTTCCGAAACATTTCTTTTGCGAGTATAAACTGATTTCATATGTGCAATAGATAACCAGCACAGCATGAAATTAGTTTGACAGCTATCGGCGTAATCGGAAAACTGTGTGTATTTCCTAAATCTCTTCAGACACTCATGATACGGAATACGGCTTAAACAGTTAAAGTAAAGGATCGATTCTGGAACCACTTGGACACAGTATTTACCAGTCCGGGAGATTTTCTCCTTGGGGAAAAAAACCAAACGTCCTTCAAATGGGAAAACCTCATGTAACTCCGAATATAGACTTTCTAGTCTTAACAAACATGGTTGAGTAAGAGCAAAGACCACTCAAAAACACGTTTTTATTTCTAAAAAAAAGTGTTGAACCACTGCATACTTTTCATTATATTAAATGGATTAACTTTGCAAATGGTCTCTAAAAACATTCGCCATGGGTAATGTACGCATGGAACCCATGGAATCAGGGACCACGGAGACGGGGGTTGGTACGGGGGCTTTAGCCCTGGCACTGCTTCTGCCGTGGGCACTTTTGGCTGCCTTACGCTGGGAACTGGGGCGCTTTAGAGGAACTGGGAATTGGTTAGACACCCCACTTCAAGATTGGCTCCGCGGTCCCTGGGAATTGAGAGTAAAATAGGCAAAATGGCAGAGCCCATGACAATATTTTTCCCGATTGGAGGAAAATAAGACTCTCTAAAACGGGGGAACCTTCCGAACTGTTTACAAGTATCCTGTCCATGGGCGTCAATCTTGGGGAGGGGGGACGGGGGGACAAGTCCCCCCACATTTCGATGGGTGGGGGACACAATATCAAATGTCCCCCCCCCCCATTTGCGTAAGAGTATTGCGGTGTCTCTATTTGACTGGCTTTTTGAGTGGTATGTAGGTTTGTTGGGCAATTTTTAAGTGTCTCGATGCAGATTCTGAATGCAGATTTCGTCAGGGAAATCTTATTTAATGACAAAGTTTCGGCGCGCTTCGCGCGCATGCGTCACGGTTTGCACCCCTTCTCATGACCATTGAAAAGGTAAATACATGGAACTATTCTGATCACAACACTCTCCGAAAACAGACATACATCTCCAAACATCTGAAGGGGCCTCCCATCAATACGGGATTATTCAATCAGTGGCGCACGCAGAGGGGAGGGCCATTCGGCCATTCCCCCTCACTTATTCCGATTTTTTTAAGTTCCTAAAAATACGTATATTTTTTATGCCCCCTCACTGATGCCTATTTTTTGGTTCCTTAAAATACGCATATTTTTAACACAAATTTTACTTCAAAAGTTAGCATGTTTGGCACCAGATTGCATGTAAGGACACCTTATTTTTCAAAAATTTTCAAAGGGGAGGGGGACATCCCATTGGGCCATGTCCACTCTCACTGATGCCTATTATTTAGTTCCTAAAAAACGTAAATTGTTTAACACAGACTTTACTTCAAAAGGTAACCTATGTGGCACCAGATTTCATGTAAGGACACCTAATTTTTCAAAAATTTCAAAGGGGAGGGGGCCCCCCCTTAGACCCCTCCCCCAGGCCGGCGGTCACACAACATACTGCACCCCCCCCCCCCTTGAGACAAATCCTGGGGACGCCACTGCATTCAGTCTAATTTGTAGCATTATGTGAAAGGTTGAAAGTACTTTGTTGCCGTTAAACATTTTTAAAAATTTTTACAGAGCGCTTCGCCGAAGCCATTATCGGTATAGATGGTGATTGTAAATACACTTACGACTTAAAAGCATTCTGGAAACGCCCTTGCTAGTCCTTCCCACCTTTGCTACACTACGATCAACTCCAAAAATATCCCAAAGATAGCTCCGTTTTGCATCTAAGCAACCTTAAATTAACAAAAATTTCTCAAAGGGGAGGTCCCCTCCCCTTAGACCCCTCCCCCAGGATGACACCTTTATATAGTGACAAAGGAAGGATCCCCACTGCTGTATACAAACGCATTGTGCATAAAAGTACAACTTACGCGCCGCCACTGCAGTTAGTAAAAATATCTAGCCAGTCGGGAAAATTAGAATTCACTAAATTATGGACGTTTTACAGCCATATACGATCAGTTCCAAAAATATCCCAAAGATAGCACCGTTTGCACCTAAGCAGCCTTAAATTAACACAAATTTCTCACACCCATCCCCAAGGACGACGCATTTATGTAGTGACAAAGGAAGGATCCCTACTGCTGTATACAAAACGCAGAGCGCTCATAAACAAAGTGCAATTTACACGCCTCCGCTCAGTTGGAAAAAACATCCAGCCAGTCCTAATTTGGGACGGTCACCTTCACACCCCCAAACATGCCACTCTAGCAACGGGCCTGGTCGGGTCCATGATCTCCGACAATGATCCACGCTGCGAAGCGTGGTTTCAGCTACTTAGGGACATGGTAAAATAACATCTTGAAGTAATTCCGTGGACTCCGTGTATTTCACCCAGCAGATCTCAGTGATGGTAATGTTAACTTTGAAATGATAATTGTTATTAGACAGGCCCGTAGCCAGGCCGGGCACGAGGGGGGCCGTGCCCCCCCCCCCCGTGCGAACCACTGTCCCCCTATACGGAAAATCGATCGAAAACAAAATTTTAGTACATGGAAACGGTGGCCCTGGTATGACACTAAGCGATTTGTAACCAAACATGATGCCAAAAGGAGTTTAATAATGAACGTATTTTGTTCTCTGTAACATTTTTGTTTAAAAATCACAAAAATTTTCTCGCGCTAAGCGCGCTTTCATCTTCAGTTACATATAGCTTTAACACCTGTTTCAGATATGTTGGCTTAATTTATAAATGTACAGGTTCCACAATTAGGCTATTGTTCTTTCGTGAAGGACCAGTCGTCCGGCGTCATGGTTTTGTTCTTAAAGACAGACACCCATCACCCCAAATACATTTTGGTTGGGAGAAAGCAAAATTCTCAATTGGTCATAGATGAATGCTCTTTGCTTGACATCAAAGCTCACAACACACAGCATGCGCAGATAATGTTCTGGTTACATATTATGGCCTTGTACGCCCAACAGGATATGCCCTTAAGCAATAAACTAGGTTTGTGTCTGCACAAGGAGGGACTCAACACAGTTTTGGAAGGAGTAACTTAGTCGGGAGAATTGGAACTGTCTAGGACGAAGAGGGCAGATTCTTCCATAGAAACCCAAATTTTCAAACTTTCCTTAACAACAACCAAATATTTTCAATTTTTCTTCAACAGAACCCCAAATTTTTCGCCGGTCGCCCAAAAATTTCGCGTTCGGTATCCAATCTGTAACCCATTGCTTCTGACGGGGCTTCGGGTTGCTGGACCTCTTAGGGGAGCTTGGTCCCTTCGTCGGGCTTATCTTTCCACCAACCCTTGCTGGGTCTGTATGCAGGTTTTACCGTGGTAAATAATTTTCCTGCAAAATTTCGTCGCGCTTCGCGCGCAATTCTCACAAGCGAAGTAATATCACCCATGAACATTATTAGTACAAAAATTCAAGAGAACTCTTCCAGCCAAAGCTAAGTGAAGTCTCAAAGTTAGATCCCGGACATAAAGGGGCTTTCATGTAGTAATCTAGTACCTTGAGTAACATTCGCTCGGCGACGACTATACGGTTGAAGCTAAATTTACTCGTACCAAAAATTTATTCCAAAATTTACTTTTTCTGTTTTTTTTTCATGTAAAATTTCGTTCAAAGTAGAAATACGATAATGACCATCTGAATTGTGAACTTTGAAGACATTGGTGTGCTCTCACTGTCATTCAAAGTCCTGCTCAAAGCTCTATGCTAGTGTTCCCATATTGTTAATTCGCCACATATTCGGGAATTTCCCTCTGGGCCCTAACAAAATCATACTGTATCACACCAAGCCTGCCTAATGGCAGCCCCTGGTTCCGCCTCGCCGTTCGCAAAGTACGTAACCGGCTTCACCTGCACTTGCTGAGCTGAAGATATATCGTGATTATAGTGTTGTTTCCTTCACTTGTGGAGAATTTCTACGTCCTTGTATTTCAAGCGGAGGGAAAAGTTTCCATCAGAAGAGTGAAATTTTCGCGCGCTTCGGCGGGCGTATGTGCACACGTAAAACCGATACCTTTGAGCTATGTGTTGTAAGCTTGAGATATACCGTAATCCCCTGTAGTTCCGTCAAACTGTAATCCTGTGGTGGTACTACTGATAACAAACATAATTTTCGGTGCCCCCTTATATCAGAATTCCTGGCTACCGGCCTGTTATTAGAATAGGGCGTCAGTCATATGGGAGGGGGGGGGGAGGAAAGGGCCTATAGGAAGACACCCACTCTTCAAAACCAAAGGGATTGGTTTGTGCTAAGTCATGTATGTCCCCGTCCCCCCCCCCCCCCATTTGAATACGGATTGACGCCCCTGATCCTGTCAGCAACATAATCCGCCACAATTACGTGGGATACCATACTTATGCTGACGATGAGCAAATGAATATGAATTCTTTAAACCTAAGCTCCTACTGATTGTAGTGATGCTGTGTGTAATCTTCAATGTTGTATCAAACAAATAAGAAACTGGCTGCCCTTTCTCCAAATCCAGATATGGATTGATATCTGGATATATCTGGCTAAATACAGTCTTTATATGGCCATATCAAGCCAGATATACAGCCAGATTTAGTTGCCTTGATACATTGTATCAAGTTTATATGGCCATATCAAGCCAGATATAACTTGATGAAATGCCAGCTCAGATATGCAAATAAAGTTTTATATGGCCATATCAAGCCAGATATAACTTGATACAATGCAATTCCAGATATGTAAATACAGTTTTATATGGCCATATCAAGCCAGATATAACTTGATACAATGCAATTCCAGATGTGCAAATAAAGTTTTATATGGCCATATCAAGCTAGATATAACTTGATGAAATGTCTGTCCAGATATGTAAATACAGTTTTATATGGCCATATCAAGCCAGATATAACTTGATACAATGCAATTCCAGATGTGCAAATGAAGTTTTATATGGCCATATCAAGCCAGATATAACTTGATGAAATGTCTGTCCAGATATGTAAATACAGTTTTATATGGCCATATCAAGCCAGATATAACTTGATGAAATGTCTGTCCAGATATGTAAATACAGTTATATACGGCCATATCAAGCCAGATACAACTTGCTACAATGTAATTCCAGATATGCAAATAAAGTTTTATATGGCCATATCAAGCCAGATATAACTTGATATGCTAGATATGCAAAAGAGCATTTTGTTAGTTTGTTTTATTATTTATTTGATTCTTGGTTTATGTTTTGTTACAAACTAAGACATGTTTTGGATACAGCATCACTTTCCTATACATTGCAGTTATTTAGTGGCTACACTTTTGTTAATACCGCAGTTTACTTAGTGAACTTAGGCAAATGATTTGCATATTTGGGCGGAGCTTGTATCTAAACCTACATTTTTCATGATTTAGGAAGTTGAAAGTAAAATATGCACTACGCAGTAAACAAAATTTACAGTCAAATACATAATAAAGTTTAAAATAAGAAGCCCATATCACTGTGATTACATAAAATAGGAAATTTTAAGGCATTTTCCTGTTCACTGTTAGAAATAAATTGAATTTATGTACTTAAGTCAATTCAACCCAATACTTACATTAAATTCTAATTCGTGGAGCACTTAAACATTGTTTGCTGGTGTTCAAAGTCTCCATGAGGAGTGTGGACTATATAAGTCCTAACTTTGATTCATAACTAGAGCTGATATGGTCCGGATACAATTTTATTCATGCCATATAAAGGCTTGACCAGATAGAACTTTACCTGGCCATATATGGTTAAGATTTGTGTTCTATCTGCCTAACTTTTTATCTGATCTGATATAAATTCCATATCTGGTGCAGATATGGGCCATATATGGATATATATTCTGCTCATATAAGGACCATTTCTGGTCCAGATAAAATTTTATCTGTTCCATATAAAGACTTGATCCAGATAAAACTTTATCTGGCCATATATGGCTTAGATCTGGTTTTGGCGTAGATCTGGGTTATATCTGCCCAATTTTTTATCTGGCCCAGATATAAATCCCACATCTGCAGCAGATATGGGCCAGATATGAAATCCATATCTGGGCTATATATGGAATTTCATATCTGGCCTATATCTGGATTTCAAGTAAGGGTGCTAGTCAGAAAATCACAACTTAATCAAAAACTTGAGTTCTTCATTGCTGGTTCCTCAGCATCCATTTCCTGCCTTAAAACTGTTATACTGGACATGGGTAATATACATATAACTCCAACAATGTCAATAAGGAATCTTGGAAATAGGTTAGACCCTGGCCTAATTATGAATGATGAGATTTCCTCCATTGTTGAATGTTTTTATCACCATCTATGGAACTTATCTAGCATATGCAGTTTTATGAATGAAGCTACCTGCAAACTAGCGCGTTCGAGTCTCTCATTTTTCTCCAGAATAGACTATGGTAATGCTTTGCTGTTAGGAGCCACTGAACACGATGTGAAACGACTTTAAAAGCTGCAGAATAAAGCTACTGTTGCAGATTAAAGCTACTCGACTTATTCTTTTAGTTGGACGTGAACGGCCAAGCAATATATTACTGCAGTGTACTAGCTGGCTTCCAATCCGTGGTTTCAAAATCTTCGTATATGTTTACAAGTGCTTGCACTCATTTCCACAAATTCTGCTCAAAAACGTAAGAAGTGTTGTAAGTGTTTCAAATGGATTGTTTTTATTTATTGACAGAGACTAGAAATTTCCGACAGAGGCCTTCGGAGGCTTTGTGGGGGGGGGGGGGTCCGACCGCCCCTGCCCCCCCCCCTCTAGCTACGCCACGGGAGAGGCTACATCTCTTAGAATTTTCAGTTCCACGATTAAAACTTGCATTTTGGGTTGATCATTTTGTACGTTGTGCCAATCTATGTACTTAGCTTTCTACGTGTTTATTTATACAATTGTATATCATTGTGCAGTGATTTCGCTGGGCGTGCTGTTCATTGCTATGGAACTACGTAAATGCAGTATAGTAATGGTATTGGTATGATATTGATATCACGGAATATTACATTACTTTGTTAGCTGTACGACGAGTAAGGAACAGCTTAACTATATCAACCCGAAGATATATTTAAAAATTCCAACGTTATCAGATTTCAAGGAAAAAAAGAGGTATCCAATTATGAAGAATAACGAAAGGGATCTGAGGCAATATGCCATCTTGGCATCACATTTAATGACCTTGGGGAAACCTGGGGTTATTTCTTAACAAAAAAAAAACTGTTTTTCAAGGCGTGTCACCTTGTGTTATGAATAGATTTAGAGTTTTGGTGCTGGGTTTTGATGTCATGTAATGAAAAACGATTTTGTTTATATAACATCCCTACAAAATGATACCAGAAAATACCTTTCAACTTTGTTAGCACGATTTAAGTAGCATGAGTTACGTTAAAAGGACAAACAAAAATTAATGGTGTCCCTTGCATAAGTCACCATTTGAGCTTTTTAAGTACATAGAAACAGGCACTGAGAAACAAAAGAACCCAAACCGGACCCAAAACGCAACCGACAACCACCCACAAAATCGCCAACAATCTTTCACCATCCACACCCAGCAAACGAAACGAGTCTTTGTTAACGCTAACAAACCATCAAAGATCAGAACAACACAAGGCCAAAACAACACACGCCCAAAGGCAAGAACACGCCCGAAGGCAACCACAGCGCAGAGGGTTACGGGGGTCCACCTGCCACACTCAATCACTACTTACGGTTTATTTACAGTACATACAACTATTTACATGTAACAAAAACAAAACTCCCGAAAAGATCGAACGAGCCCGGCAGGGGATCGGGAACGTCCACTCTTTTGGGGAACCCAAACTGAACTGGGCAAATACAGGTGCACCTTGCCCAAGGGTACCCCGGAGGCAGTTGTGGCAAAGGGTAACCTCATTATCCCCACATTTAAAGACAGACAGTCATCACCCCAAAGTATATTTTTAGTGTGGGGGTATCAAAATTCTCAGTTGGTGACTGCTCTTTGATTGACATCAAAGTTTGAAAATTTGAAAGATACAGAGTAGCTCACATTCCACACAAGGCAGAGAGAGTGCTTTTATTACAATTTATAGCCTTGTATATGCTCACCAGGACATAGCCTTTTGCAATAACACAGGTTTACTCCAGCACAATAAAGAGATTCATACAGTTATGGGAGGAGCTAGAAGTTGCATAGTTGGGAGAATTGGAACTGTCTGGGATCATGAAAATTCCCCTTTAAACAAGCTTTGCAACCGGATGCAGTTTAAAGTCCTACCCACCATTTGATCTGTTTAGTTACTTATGTGAAATTTAAGGTAAAGTACGTAGGGTCCACTGTTTTAACGTTCAAGGTTTCCCTTAACCACAATAGGTTAGTTAGTTAGATGATATTTAACGACACACCAGTACGAATGTGCTATATAGTGTCATCTAGATAAATAAAGGTAAAGTTTAAATACGGTTCAAGTTCAATTTTGGTTTCAAATACAGTTTCAAAATACAGTGCCGAGTCCTACCCTTTAGTCGCCTGTTACGACAGTGGGGAATACCGTGGGCATATTCTACATCCCCCAGCCCAAAGAGGGCTTAACCACAATAGGATCATATTATAAAGCTAGATGAAAGTTAGTTGTGAATTTCAGTTCTAAAGCGCGGGGTCTGTATTATGTTAATTTCATTATTATTCAACACGTTCATAGCACTTGCAATGTTGACATTGTTTTACCTAATTGTTGTGCAATTTGGATGGCTCAGAAGAGGGATAAAATCTAACACACATGAAGGGATTAGCTACTTTAGCTAGTGTTGTGCCCTCCCTTTCCTTTGAGCTCTACCTGGTATCTATATTTTGGTATATTTCAGTCTGGTTTGGTTTTACACCTTTGCTGGTCTGCTTCTGCTAGAAGAAAGACCTGCAGTTGATTCCAGTTGGTATTTTCAACTAGTTCCAACAGGAAGCAACTGCTTACAACTGGTATCAAACGGTGTTCAAGTGGGATCTTCAAATATCACAACTGCTAATTATGAAACACACATGGAAAAGAGAATAGTTCCGGTTCAACTCACTTTATTTTCACCACAGTTGGAAATGAGTCGTGCCAGCTTGGAATGAGAATATATCAGTTGAGATCAGGGAAATTCATCGCAACACAGTTGGAGTTGGCCAATTTCAAATGGGAATGGGATACGTACCAGTTGAATTT
>CM055961.1:72192500-72270000 GCA_029531755.1 Holothuria leucospilota | reverse complement strand
GGGGGGGGGGTGGGGGGGGGGGGGGACCCTAATGAGAAGGTTTTAGGGCCGGGCCCAAATTTTTCAAAAGGGAACCCGGGGGCTAAGTTTTCAAACGTTTGGTTAACAAAAAATCCAAATTTTCCAAATATTTTTTTTTGAATTATTTTCTTTTATAAAAATTAAAATTTTTAAAATTTTAAAAATTTAGGGGGATTTAAAAATTTTATTAAAGTTCAAGGGTTAAGACATTTTGTAGGTTAAAATCTAAAACGTGCCTGGTTTATTGAGTTTCAAAAAGGGCCCCCTTCCCCCAACCTTTTAAAATTTTAATTTTGGGTCAAAAATTTACCCCTTATTTTTGTAGAAACAAAATTTTAAAAAGGGTCAACGCAAAAAACTAGGGGGACCCTTTGCAAAAGGGTTTGAAAAAAAAACTCGGAGAAAAAAATTTGGTTTGGCCTCAAGGAAAGGGTTCAAAGGGTTTGGGCCAAAAAGGGGTCACAAAGGAGGGGAGGGAAATTTTGATGAAAGGGCCGGAAATTAAAACGAAAAAAGGGTAAAACCTTTTTTTTTGTTTTCCACCTTCGACATGAATCTTTTAGGAAGCCTAAATTTTTAAATGAAATTTAAAAAATGATACCTAAACAAGATTTTCTTTTAAATTTTAATTCCCAATAAAAGAAAAAAACACTTTTTAAAAAACCAAAGCAAGATTTCATCCAAAAAGATTGCAGGCTCAAAAAAGAAATTTTTTAAAAACTTTCGTGTTTTTAATTCAAAAAAAATTTCTTTTTTTGGGGAAGTTTTTCTGAAGTGGGCAGACTAGTTGAGCCAAAAGCCTGCCAAAATATTTTTTCCTATTTTTTAAAACCTTTTTGGCCTAAATTTTAAAATTTTTTGTTTTTGCAAAAAGGGTTCCAAATCCTGATATTACTTTAAAAAATTTACTTTTTGGCCCAAAACCCTGTTTAAAAATTGAAAAAACCAAAATTCCCTTCTTTATAACCCCCCATTTATATAAAAATGAAAAATACATGCATCAGACCACTTTCTTTAATTTTTAAAAAAGGGGGAAGCCCGGGGTAAAGGTTTTTAAACCCCTCTTGTCTTTTTTTTCTTGGGAAGGGAATTCCCTTTTGGCCCAAATGAAAAATGGGGCGAAAAAGGCTAAAAAAGGAGAATTTATTTTCTGTTTCCAAGAGGAAAAACGGAAAAAGATAAAATTTCCAAATTTTGGGGGAAGGAAGGGTTTTCAAAAATTTAAAGGGGAATTAAAATTTTTAAAAAAATTTAAAAATTTACTTGGGCTTTTGGGAAAAAGGGGTTTTAGGATTAAAATTCTTAAATTAAATAAATTTTAATTCCCTTTGGGAAAAAAAAACCCTTTTTACCCCCAAAAAAAAAACAAATGAAATTTTTGAAAAAAGAAATTTTTCTTTAAAAATTTTGAAGGAATACGGAAGGGGTCCTTTGCCCCCCAAAAGGTTTTTAACCCGGGTACATTTTCTAAAATCTTTCAATGCCCTTTAAATCCCCGACGAGGGTTAGGCATTATTTTCCCTGAATTTCCCTAAATTAACTGTTTTTTTCAAACCAAACGGGGGAAATCAATTTCCGGGGAAATTCCCTTTTTTTCCCTTTTTCCCAAAAAAAAAAACCACGGGGGTTTAAGTCCGTCCCCACCCAAAATTTACGGAAGAAAAAGGTCGGCGTGGCTCAAAGGGAAAAATTTTCAACAAAATAGAATAGCTTTGGAAATGAAGCAAAATATTTTTATTTTGGACAAACCAAAAACCTATACTAATGTTTTTAAAAAGGGGCACTTGTTACTTCCGAGAAAATTAATTTTCTAAAAAACGTTTTCATAGGCCCCCAAGTTTTTCCCTCCCCCCCCCCCCAAAAGAAAAAACCCCCCTGGAAAGGTTTTTTTAAAAAATAAATTATTTAAAAAGGAATTGAAACTTTTCTCAAAAATTGGAAAACAGTCCGAAAGTTTTCCTTAAATAAAAGGGGTTTTTAAAAGGTTTTAAATTTTTATTTTTAATATTTTTCCTTTTTGGGTTCGTCCAACTGCTTGAAAAAAATTTAATGTTTTTTTTTCGTTTTGTTTCTTTCGTTGCTTTTTTTTGGTTTCCCTTTTTGGGGGGGTTTTTTTGGCCCCGGGGTTTGAAAAAACCGAAAAAAAATTTTCAAAAAAAATTTTTTTTTTCGTTGGGGGGACCGGGTTTTGGGGAAAATTTTACCTTCGGGGTTTAAAAACCCTTTAATCTTGGATAAAAAGGGAATTTTAAACATTTGGGCCCAAAAAGGTGTAGCTTTTTTCCCCAATTTAAGCAAAACTCAGAGTTTGAAACCTTTTAACCCATCCACTTCCGGGGGTTTCCGGGACACATTATTTGGAAAATATTTGCTAAAAATTTTAAAAACAACAAAGCTTTTAAAAAAAATCCCCAACGAACAGAAAAAAGTTAAGCAAAACTTTGGAATTTTCCCCCCCCCCCGGGGAAAAAAAGGGTGGAAAAGGATTAAATTCCTCTAAAAAGGAAATTTCCCCATGAAAACTTGGGGAAAAAACAAACAAAGAAAAATTTCACGTAAACGGAAAAAATAAAAAGGCAATTTTAAAAAAACAAAATTTTTTCACAAAAAATTTTCTTTTTTTTGGATTTAAAAAAATTAAGGGAAAAAGAAGCCCTTAAATAAAAATTTTCACGCTGGAATGTAAAATTAAAAATTTTTCATTTTGGGAGGGGGGAAAGAAACCCCAGGGGTTTTTAAAATCGGGGGCCGATTTTGTTTGGGGAAACTAAAAATGTGCAAAAAGATCCCCCAGATCAATTTTTTTTAAAAGGGGGAAATTTAAAAACAGTTTTTTGGGTTTGAGCTTTAAAGGGTCCGTACTTTTAAAACGGGAAAAACCCGGAAACTTAACCTTAAAATGATTGGAGAACGCAAAAAGTTTCCTTTTAAAAAAGTAAATTTTTTTTCCCGGGTTTTTAAAAGAGGGGAAGGTTTTTATAAAAAAACTTTAAACCAACCCCAAAAAAAACCCTTTATCCTTAACAAATTAAAGGGGCCAAAAAAGTTTTCCAAAAAAAAATTTAAAATAACCAAATAAAGGGAGTGAAAGGATTTCAAGGGTTTGAAAAACGTCTTTTGTTTGAAAAAAAAAAATCCACAAATCGGAAAGTTTCAACTTTTTTTAAAAAAAAAAACCGTTCAAGGGGAAAAAACAATGCGGAGAAGGAAGGAGGGAAACCCCGAATTTTATAAAGGTTCCCGGTTAAAACGGAAAAATTTTTTTAATCTAACATAAAACAATTCTTTGGGGGAACCCAATTTCAAAACATGAAAGTTTTCCCTTGGGTGTTTTTTTAGTTTTTACAAATTTAAATTCTTTTGGCCAAAAAAATCCCGGTTTCCCCCAAACTTTTTAAAATAAAACCAAAATTTTTGGGGGTTCTTTTTAAAAAATTTTAAAAAAACATTTTCCCTTCTGGGGGAAAATTAAATCCATCCATGGGGGGAAGGGGGACAAGTAAAAAAGGTTTCATTTTGTAATTTGACAAAAATTTAAAGGGATGGGCCTTCGCCTCTGGGAAAATAAGTTTATTTGTTTATTTAACAAATGAAAAAAGGGAACCCCAACTTACAAAAAGTAGGTTGTGAAAAACCACCCCCCTTTCCAAAAAAAACATTCAATGGAAATTTTTGCGGGGGCGGTAAAAGGTTTTTAAAGGATTGGGCCTATATAAAAAAAATACTTTTTAAAAGGGGGGGGTTTTAAAAGAAGAATTTTCCAAAATTTTTGAAAATGGGAAAAAGGGGAAAAAAATTTTTTTTTGGGGGTTTTTAAAGGACAAAAAGGGTCGGGAAAAAAAAAATTTTAAAGGTTTAACTTTTAAAAAAAAGGGTTTTATTTTAAAATAAGAAAAAAAAAAAAAAGGCTTATACACGAAAAAAGAAGAAAAAAAATTTGGGTTTAAAAAACAAAATTTAAAAAACCTTGGGATGAAATTTTTTTAAAAGGCCCCTTACTCACAATTTTCAAAACGGGAAAGTCTAATATTTATTTTTTTTTGCCCTTTTATGTTGTGTAATAAGAAAAGTTTTAACATAATGTGGAAATTTTGTTAAAAAAAAATGTTTTATTCAACCTCTTTCTTTTTTTTCATTCACTTTAAAGTTGTAAAATCCCTGAGAAATTTTACAAAAATAAGGAAAAATTGAAGGGCCCTTATTTTCCTTTACAAACTAGTTTTTAAATTGTGGGTAAAAAAAAGGTTTTTCTTAAATTTTCATAAGAATTTTTTAAATTTCGTTGGTTCTTCTGCAATTTTTAAAATTTTTTTTTTTTGGGGGTTTTGGGGGGCTGTTGTTTGTTTTTTGTTTTTGGGCATTTTCATTTGAAAAAATTTTAATTTTTTAGAAATTTGGGTTATATTTTTTTTGGGGGGGGGGGGGGGCGGGGTTTTTTGCCCTTTCCGGAAAACACTCCCTTTCAGGGGAATTTTTGAAAACCAATGGAAAAATTTCTGCATTTTAAACCTAAAATTTTGCAAAAACTGAATTTTTTTTTTTCTCTAAAATTTGATTCCCAGGTCAAGCCCCCAAAAATTTAATGTTTAAAAAAAAAAATTTTGGGTAAAAATTTTTAAAAAAAATAAAATTTTAAAAACGGGAAACGGAAAAAAACCGGTAAATTTTGGGCAAGTTCAAATAATTTTGGGGAAAAAGGGCCTTTGTTAAATTTAAAACCCCCTTTTGGTGAAAATTTGTTAAACTTAACAACAAGTAGGTCTTGTTTTTTCCTTAGGGGCATTTCAAATTCAAAGGGGTATTAATTAACGACACAGGAAAGGGGGAAAAACTCTTTTTTCCTTTTGTTTTGAAAAAAATTTTCCAAAATGGGGGGAAGGGAATGTTGGGGGAACTTTTTCATTTATTGGAATGCTTAAAAAAATTTATTTAAGGGTTCTTAAAATTTTGGTTAAACCTTTTACGGGGGAAGGGGAAATTAGGGAAAACAAATTTTGCGAAAGGCCTTTTCAAATTTTAAACTTTAATTTTGAACCCTTACAAACACCTTTGGGGGTTTCTTTTCCCAAAATTTTTGAAACATTAATTTAAGGGTTTAATTTTCACCAGTGTTTTTCTTTTTTTTTTTTTGCTTTTAAAATTTGTTTTTTAAAACCAAAGGAAATTTTAACCCCAAAAAGGGGAATTTAAAACCCCACTTTTTGAGTATTTTTAAAAAATTTCTTTAAAAATTTTTGGAAAAATTCTTTAAATGAAATTTAAAATTTTAAAGGGTGGAAAAAAGTTTTTTTCTTTTCTTGGGTTTAAGGGGTTTCGACCTTTAAGGGGGAAAATTGATTTTTATGTGGGGGAACCAACACCTAAAAATTTTTTTTTTTCCACCGCATTTTTTTAAATTCAGCCTGCCATTTAAAATCTTTTGGGTCCGTAAAAACTTTTTGGGAAATTTCAAAGTAAAAATAAAACATCCTTTAAAATTAAAAAACCCAAAAATAGTTTTAATTTTGCCCCCCAATTTTTAAATTTTAAAAAAAATTTTTCCCAAGTTTGGAAAATTCTTTTTAGATTTCCAAAATATTTAGGTATTGAAGAAAAAACAAAAAAAGGGTTTCACCGGGGAAAAATTGATAAGAAAACCCCCGGGTCTGAGGTTTTGCCAAATTTTTTTGTGAAATTTTTATTTTTTAATTACACTTTGTTCCTTTTTCGTACTTATCTAGTAATTCTTTATTTGGGTTTGCTTTTTTAAAAGGATAAACTTTTTTTTGGGGAAAAATTTGAAACTATTTTTTTTTTGGGGGAAAGGCAGGTTTTTCAAACACTTTTGCTTTTTACTTGAAGGGGAAATTACAACATAAAAAGTAAGGGACCCCGGTTGGATATTAAGTTTTAACCCAAAACATAGGGAAAAAATTAATTCAAAAGAAAACCCGGAAAGTTTTTTTCCCTTTAAAAGGGTTTTAAAAAGGAAAATTAGAAATCGTGGGGTTTTTTGAGTGCATTAGTTCCCATTTATAAAATTTTAAAACCATTTTCCCTGGCCCAATTACCCTAAAAATTGATTTTTTTTGTTTTGGGAAAAATTTTTTTTGCGCAAGGAAAATTTCCCCCCCCTTTTGATCCTAAAGTTGAACTTTTGGAACAAATTTATTTTAATTAAAAAAGAAAAAGAAAGAATTTTTTAAAAGAAAAGAGTAAATTTTTTTCAAAATTTTGGAAAAAAACCCCAAAAAATTTTAAAACCCAAAAAACATTTAAAATCGTTTTTTAAAAATTTAAAAGGAAAAATTCTAAATTTTTCCAAAAATTTTCAAAGAAATGTTCACTTCCCTGAAACAAATTTTTAAATATTTTTCCAAAATTCTAAAAGCGTTTCCTTTGGGGGGGGGGAAAACCCCCTTTTAAATTTTATTCAAAACCCCCGGGGGGGTAGATATCATTTAGTTTTACTTTTGGGGTGGGAAAAGGGAAACTTCAAGTGGGGGGGGATTACAAGCCTCTGAGAGATTTTGGACAAATCCGAGCGGTAATTCCCAAAAATCCATTCCGGCCGTCTTTAAAAAGGACTTTTTATTTCAATAGGAAAATTTAAACTTAAAGGGGAAACCCAGACAAATTTTTTCCTTTCCCCCAATTTTTGGTTAGGGGGCCAAACATAAAAAACCCCTGTTTTATTTTGTTTTGGTTAAAAAAAATGAAAAAATTGGGCCAAGGCATTCATAGAAATCCGAAAGATTTTTGAAATTTAAAACTGATTTTTTTTTTGATAAGGGGGGGCCTTTTGGGTTTACAATTTTTTTATTAATAACCACAACGAATGGCTTAAAATTTTCTGAGAGGGAAGAGGGATAACTTTTTTAAAAAATCAAAAGGGGTTTTGGACCTTTATCCAGGACTTACCTTAAGCAAAAAGTTTAAAGAAAGGAAATTTCAAAAAAAACCAAAAAATTTTCAAAAATTCTGGTCTCAGGGGAAGATTGGCAAGAGGAGAAGGTATTGGGGATTTGAAAGATCCTAAATTCGACAAAATGGATGTTTAAATTTACTTTCCTTTACTTAGTGTGAAAAAATTATCCCCATTCTTTTTCTTTCCCTGAATATATTTACGAATTTGAACTGCGTTGTTCTCAATCGTTCTTTTCTCATACTAGCTGACTAGAATGTATGCAAAATTCAATCACTTAATGTTTATGAAATCGTTCGGTGCGCATCCACAGTTTTGAACAAACTGTTTGGCTGCAATGTGGTTATGGCTCCTTCGTGAGAGTGAGATAAAAAGATCAAGAAGTGTCTGAAGACCCTGGACGCAGGTCTTCCCAGGAAAATGTTGAAATGAAAACGCTGTCTGATGCAAATGTATCTCACCTCTTATAATTACAGCTGGCCAGGGATTGGATATATGCGGGAGGGGGGAGTTTGGAATTATTGCGAGATTTTACGGGGCGTCAGTCCAACAGAAAGTGAGAAAGGAGTAGTACTCGGATGGATCGTACGAATCGCGAGCAACTGAATGCATTTTAAGAAATTTATAGCAACAGGTTACAGAAGATGGACAATACCCTCAAGGGGGGGGAAGGACGGTTGCCCTGTCTCTACACTACGTGTCTGCCCCACTGTCAGAAATGGAACTTCCCGTGACTTACAATAACGTCTAAACATTATTTGCATCTAAGATATTAACACAGATCGATTCGCTAAAATTAGCTTTTAAAACATTTCGATGGCGGGGCACTGACACTGCCCTACTCGTGCTGCTATGAATATAACTATGACTGTGGGTCCTCTCCTGAATTTAGGACTGTCAGTCGGAGATTTCTTGCTTATGTAAATTAAGGTACGCAAAATGCATTGCATCTATTCATGGTACTGCTAATTATTTTAAATGTCAGTGACTAGCATTAACCCTAAGATCATGTGCAGGTCAAAACAAAAAGTCAAGCCGATTCATCGATCGGAATTCACGGACTCCTTCACAATCACCCATCCACATCCTCCGCAGTTGACCAAGGTTTCTGTTGCCCGACTAGAAAAACTGTCCTAACCCGAAGGGCCACCATAATTTTCGCTACAATTATCGCGAAGCGCTTTGAATATTTTGGGCGAAAACGCATCCCGTTCTTGGTCGGAAATGAACCTTTTCCCCCTAGCTTAATGCAGATAATGATCACTTATTGAGTATTTTGTTTTTACGGCTCAAAAATAACTTGGCGATTTTGATCCTTTTAAATAAGTAAAAATGTCAATAATATACAGCGTACTGAAAGAAGAAACTAACTTCTAGAATAGGCACATATAACCACGTGTCCCTGTTAATACGATATCACACTCAACGACAAGCGTCGTAACCCATATGACATGCTTCACAGTAAACTTATTGGTTAAATACTATCATAACTTTGACGACATTCCTGGCAGGTAACATTATGATCAGTAAAATGTAACCTAGAGCTTAAAGCTATATTTTTGGTAAACAGAAAGGTGGGATTTTTTTTCAACTCAGAAACAGATTTTAACCTAAGCTAAAAAGTGACTCGTTATAAAATTTCCGGGGCCCCCTGAAAGCCAAAATATCGGGGGCCCGTAACTGATAGATTTACCTCGATTACTGGGTAAATCCGGCTATGTAACCTAAAGCTATTACATTAAACACGGGTATTGATTATATTACATTTTTTTATACAAGACTGCTGTACATGACTTTTCAGGTATTACATGACTTTTCAGGTATTTGGTAGAGTAACAAACATGAAAACTCTCCTGCAGAGGTCTTTGGGAATCTCCACTCCCTGCATCTTCTGTAAGTTGGCTTTCAAACTGACAATAAGGATTAAAAACGTATGAGGGTATATTACTACCCCGTACCGTAAGTAAGTGAAATAAAACGTTAATTAAATCATATCAATGTACATAAGTAATGTGAAACGCATGTTTTCAGCAACAATAGCAGGAAATAAGTTCAATGCTACCAATGAACTTGTGTTCGAGGAGTGAACGACAGTTTACTACTTTCAACGAAAAATAGCTCTGTGTTACGATTGGAAGGTTCAAAGCTTTGCCTGTTATCATTTACAAGAAGAGCGATTGTTGAGTGTTAATATCTTGCAAAAGAGTTTGAGCCGATGTGTTTAACTTTCTGTGTTTGCCCAAAGATTTTCGAAACATTTATTTATTTGTGAGCAATTCTTTGTCGAATTAAATTGGATTCATTTTTACCTTTTTCAAATCATTTCAATATATCAATGCAATGAAGAAGACACTACGAAGTACTAATGTTACGCAACTAAATGACAAATGACAGATCAGTGTGCAGGATTTCGGAGGTGGGGAGGGCCAACCTGTGATCCTCCGACTGACAGTGCAGCGAAGGTGCACCACTACCGCAAAGCGCGAGTTTGCACCCGTTGGTCCAGGGGGCAAAGCCCCCCGAAGCTCCTGCAATTTTGTTTTAAAAAAAGGTAATAGAACCCGCCGTACATTGGGTCTAGTGCCTTATTGATCAGGGTTTTGGTCGTTTCTATTTGTGTGAAATGTATGTCAATGACCGGAGAGTCACGTTATGGAAACGTTAGAGCTGCAGCCTAGGCTAAAAATATTCCCTGCCAAATAGCGTATTTAAACTGGATTTGAACTATGCTGTGTTGTCATTGTGGGCGTAGGCCTTTGTAACACCGAAAACTGGAAATGTTCTAATAGTCTGGATTATACTTTAGTATGGATGATAGTATTTCCCCACTAACTGATATACCGTATAATACGAGATATTGTAAAGCAATCATATAGTACCGTTAACTTCGGTGAATTGGTATCCGCCATGCGTGGTAGGCTGGAGTGTGCTACAGTAATGTTTCACGTACATTGGAAGGACTGTACTGTAAGATCACCAGGGACAGTCAAGAAGGCTGCTTGAGATGATTTTAAAAACAGTGATTGGGTCTTCCAACAAAGAAATGTTAGTTTTTCCAATACATTTACCTCGAACATTTACCACCATAAAGTTTAATGACTACACAACAATGATCAAAGCCAAAGAGAAGAAAATGGAAATACCTGTAACGACATTTCTAGGTGTTTTTACCAAGACAAATAGTCTAGCTACAGTATATAGACCTTGTCAATATTAAATGAAAGTATCTAATTTCCACAGGATTTCTTCCACGCTAATATCTATGAATTCATCAAGTTTCCACCTTACTTAGAAAGATCTGTTTCTTGCCTTGAAGTTAGTGTGAGCATTACCATCGAACCTTGTGTTTTCCTGCCTTAAGTAGTCGAGTTCACTGTCCAACCTTTTTCTAAAGTTTAGGTCCTTACAAATTAAATCCCCTCCCCAAACAATAGAATCCCATTCGTGTTCACTGAAATAACTCTCCAACCTCAAGACAAGGAAACGTTATCTTGCATCTTGGGCCGTAATATTAATTCGTTTCAAAAGTGTGTCATAAAATTAACGTTCAATATAATAAGCGGCCATTAATGTCGATTTCTTGTGTTTTATGAGTATAGTTCTAACCGATTTGATCATACTGCAACACCTTTTTTTACATTAGAACCATGAGACAGAAAGCTTTCCCTCCCCATTCGTGAACCCAAACAGGAATTTTGGAAGGGATGGAATGCGTCCTTGCAGATAAATGCAATCGTACTTTTGGGTATTAGTCAAACAGAAAATAGTTTTACGTCGTTTCTCCTTGCTGTCCACGAATACCTCTCACATTCAAAGTACAAATCAATCGAACCAAAAATAAAGAGGGGAACGAGCCTGATACCCTAAATGTTAAAAGATTCATTTGATACTAAAAATGCAAACTTTTTTAAGCTATAGGTTCATTCCTCCAATACAGACAGTGATGCATTTCAAACAATGATCCCGAATTAAAGAAGAGTAAAATAGATTAATGTTACATAATTATATACAAAATCGAACCTAAAAGAAAAAAAGGAAAGAATCGTTGAACAGCTTCACCGCTAAGACATTTCTGCGGTGTGACTGCTAGGGATAATTGGCCTAGGAAGCAGTAAAATAGTCAATACGACTCCAAAGAACCAAAAAAAAAAAAAAAAAGACAAGCACATCAGCATGGAGGTGGAAAATAGGAGAACAAATGCCAAATCTAATGTTTCAGGAAAAATTATGGAAAAGAAATTCCCACCAAGTAAGTAGTGGTGGGAAGGTTAACGACTTAATGAGTCCAAAATACATTGACGGAACCTTTCAGCTAAAATTCGGTAGTGTTTCCCGTAGCATCTCCATTTCCTCCGCTAAAAGTACGTTTTATCCCTCTTTTATAGAGATCCCTACACTTTGGACAGTCACTTCTCTTGCTAAGTCCAGTCTAGCTAGACCGTCCACTAATGAAAAAAGATTGACTCTTGTAATGCTGAGCGTCTGTACCATCATGATGAAGATTTGCCTTGTACGACAACAGCGAACAAAATTTTGACGAGGTTTTCGGTGCGGCTCTGTCATCTCTGTGGCAAATCTCTATATGTAAGTCGCAGGCGTCCTTTGAATAATGGGAACAACTCTCCTTGACCGACGCCTTTGCAATTACCCCATGCTCCCTAATGGCACTGCAACATTCCTGAAATTGTTTCTACCGGGGTGATTTCTACGTTGATGTTCCCAATTGTTGTATCCATGATTTTCACCCCAAGAGCGTTTTCCAATGCCGTAACTCTCTCTACAAGCTGATCACATCCATTTCCTCCAAAACTCTATCTCGTCAATTCTCCTGCCCAGGAATTTCACAGCTTTACTTAAATCGTTCTCTAGCTTTGCAACAGATTTCTGGATTTTTTTCAAAAAGCTTTCGATCGTTTTTTGAAAAGAGTTTATGGCGGACCTCCAGTTTTTCAGTTGTCAATCAAAACATCACTGTCACTTTTCTTCGTGGAACTAACCGCCGGATACTCTGTGTATTGCAATAGGGTTAATGTGGCTTTCGAAGACTTCTAAGGAGTTGACAATGAAAATTGGGGAAAAGGAGACTACACCGTCTTCCTCTGCAAGTCATAATATAGCTTGAAGGTCCCAAAACAGGTGCAAAGACCTCTAATTTGAAAACTACGCAAAATCAATGATAAAATGTCGAAGAAATCTCAAACCCTGTGAGAATAAGAAGAATGAATTAATAATAACAAGAACAAGGGCAAGGGCAAGAAAAAGGGCAACGGCAACGGCTACCGCAGCAGCAGCAACAACAACAACAAAAACAACAATAATAATACAAATTATAATAATAAAATGATAAAATGTCGAAGAAATCACAAACCCGGTGACAATAACAATAAGACAACGACAACGACAACGGCAACCGCAACAACAGCAACCGCAACAACAACAACAACAACAATAATAATAATAATAATAATAATAATAATAAAAAATGACAATGACAATGACCATGACCATGACGACAACGACAATAACAAGAGCAAGAACAATAAGAATAATAATGATAATAATAATGCTATAGAATATAAACCTTTTTATCATCGTTACGCTCCTTGTAACGATGTTATATGTAAAAGATTTCGTTACCAACTGTGGGTACCGGTATATTTAAGAACTTAGATTGAAGTCCCTTCATTTACGTTGCTCTTATTTTATCGTAAATTTTGCATCATGTTGTCACATTTAAAAGTACAACCTTTCAATGAGTTGAATAAAGATCGAAAAGAAAGAAAAGGGGGAGGGGGGTTCGAGTTTAGAAAAATACAAATGCTGAATGTTACGCTTAATATGACAACAATCACCGGGAATTTAAATACGAAATAATTAATTCTCTTCATATCATTCAACACAGATTATAATCAAAGAGTGATTCAATACTTTTACAATTAAAATTATAAATATGGAGCTCGACGTTTCCGTCTCTAGAGATAAGTATAGTCGATGAGCTATTCGATTTCACTGCTTAAAATAAAATGTTAAACATGCCGTTTGAAACAACAATGATCACTTGATTATTTTTTTGTTTTCTTCCAAACAACGAAAAAGGTTTTTTCTTCTTTTTCTGCGAGTCCAGATATCTTGAAGGCTCGATGCCAATTACCAAACCTTTTGTATGTCGTTGATGTAGGTATTTCAACGTACATTACATTTCTGGTCAAATTTCTCTCAAAGCGAGTTGAGCATCAAGTTTGTAAACCATCGTTTTCCTTCGTTTGCTAGACAGTTTGCAGTCTGACTCCTCGTATTCACATTTCCATATGTCTACGACGTTTATACAGGACAGTTGTAAGTCTCTGATGTTCCACACGTTCTTCTGGTAAGCGTCCTTGAGACTCGTAGACGTTGTTACCACACAAACCGTCGACTTTTTTAAATTCTGCCATAGGGGTCTCACGGCCGATGAGTACATGCTAATTGCAAATTCCGTCCGTGTGACCTTGCCATGGCAGCCACCTTTAGCCTTTAAGGAATGGTTATTGTTTCCGAGAAAAGGATTCTGTTGGAATGGTTTCTCTTCCACAAACACTTCCTTACAGGCTTGTGTTATAGTCATGGTTTCTGCGAATGGATCCACGTCATTCATGTTGTGGAAAATAATGCAAAATGTTAAACATCATTTTCTCAGTAGGTCTACGTCCGCAAGGCAAAATGTATTATTTTCTTGTCGAAAATTTTTCCTGCTTGTTTGACATACCACGAATCGAAATCTCTCTTCTGCTTTGTATTCATGGTGTCCGCGGCCATGGTCCCACCTAAGCTTTTTTTGTTGGTGTTGTGCAAATCTGGAAAATATCCTCTTCCTTCCGTCAGTCCAGAAGCTTTGAAAAACATAGAGGTTATGAAATTGAAAGAATCCTTGAACACGATCTTCTCCACTTTATCTTCATGCTGATTTTGTGGCATCTCGTATTCCACATATGTACTCTTCTACTGTTGGTAATGATGGAGTCGGTGTCATCCTCACCTTTGAAAACACGACACGGAAAAGTTGCCGGATATCTTGTCATATGTGTGCCACACAAATCGAGTAAAAATTAGAGCCCTTCCATGGCAACCTCTTCGATGGTCTCGTCGGCCGGGGGGGGGAGCTGAAGATGGTTATTCGCACAGCGTCTCATATCTTTTTTTTTTTGTTTTCCACGTCTTAATTGGTTATGTGTGAATCCGTTCTTTCGTCCCCTCTAGATTCGAAATCAAAAAGGATTGATCTGAACAGGGTATTTGAAGCCGTGCTCGGTTAACTCGGTGTATGTTTATCTACATGTCCTTTCGGATTGATTTTTCTCTGCACGTCTGACAATATATATTCTACCATGCGCATGTTTTTTTCTTGCCTTCGAGTACGTCAAGCCTGTAGTCTGAACGTTTGGGAGTACGGTATCTCCGACACAATCTTATCGTTTTGGAAAGCCGACGGAATTCTTTCTCGATGACTGTCGTCACAACAATACATCTGAACGTCATTTCTACGGCACACAACTGTCCTATGTTTTTTGACAGTCCTAGCACTCGATTTGATATTGTGCTATTTTGGATCCTTTAATTTTTGAGTTAATATTTTACAAATTCATGGATGTTGAGGAGTCTGCTCATCTGGCGATGGTGTCATGGTGGTCGTGGTAGCTAAGAGGGGATATGGACGTCTGCATGTGGGTGAAAGGGCTCTGGCGAGTTCCGTCTGTTTCGACTGCCTTGTCCGTATGTTATTCTAATTGAATTCCTTTCCATTCTCTTTTGATAGTATGCTACGGCCGTGACGATGGCTCGTCTAAGCACATTGTCCATCGTTGTTTTAAAGCGAATCACGCTGTTTGTCGCTTTTACTCAGGCGTCGGTGACATCACATCTTTCCAAGTGACCCGCATTTCGCGGGTTTTGGCTGCCTTGAATACCCAAATTCCGCTGACCCGCGCCCAACCCTTTGAAAACCCGCACTCAATACATGATAGAGCCACAAACCACACCTGCCATCTGATAAGTATACCTCCCACTAAACTACACAATTTTAGGCAACTATCGGTACTAATCACATCATAGTGCATTAAGCTGCTTGCCTTGCGCAGGCACCTGGTTTACTAGACTTTAGCAACATAGCTAATCTCCATAGCAGGTATCGAAAATATTTCTAATGGGATCAATCGAGTCTAATAGCCGCGCGACGCAACTTTACAAAAACCAAAACAAATGCCCGTGTCGCGGGTTAGAGCAGCGCTTTTTCTCATAATTTCAACCTAACGAACGAACGACAATTTTTTAGCCGCTTTATCATAACCACTCAGTCCTATGCAAACTCATACTAATTACCTTTGCACTGTCAGGGCCGCATAAACATTTTCATTCACCTTACACTCATTCCTAGCTACTGTAATTCCTTTAAGACATTATCCATTTTCTGAAAGAAACTAATTCAAGAAAACTTCCAATTATGGAAAGTGTGTGATTTAGCGTTTCGGTGTGATTTAACACGGCACTGCTTCCTTGTTATATCACTTAGCAGCAGCACTGGTGCGTTTACGCCGAATGTCTACGTATTCACTGAACTGTGCTGCATCAGAAATTAATGGTAACAATAAACAACCAATGAGCGCCAAAAGTGCTACCATTTTGTGTGCAGGCACCTATAAAATTCCAACATTTTCCAAATGGGGCCCCCTTCCTTTATAACCCCTCCCCCAGGGCCCGGCGGTCCCACCAACGGACAGGTCACTAGGTGGACCCCGCATCTAGCTTCTCTCGGGGACTTGGGAAGCTATGACATCATAATTTTTTCATCGCATGTCCTCGTTGTGTATCTATGTAAAATTAATTCCCCACTCGATAGCAATTCGTTGTTGGATTCCTCACAAGTTTAATGATGGCAAAAAGATATGATTGGCAATCAACTTGTCTCGCCGCATCAGCCGTACTAATACTCTTGCTCGTATGCTTGATGTTAGATTTGACTGCCTACATATCACCAGGGTACAAACCATCCTGATCTCATCGATAATACTTAAATGATGTCGTAGATGGAAATTATGACGTTAACATCCTTTACTTGAAATTTGCAATGGGTTGGTCTAAAAATTCTAAAACTCATTCGTCCTGTAGCCGCTGGAGATCTTCTAACCCTCCTTATCGTTTCTGTTCTGTTTCGTTTTTTTAAAGATCCCTGGTCCAAACTTATCCTGCTCTTCTTCTCTTAAATCATCACCGTTGTCCCTACTTTCATCATCGTTATCGTCATCAATTATCATCATTTCCTATTCCGTGCATCATCCTCTTCTTCTACGTTCGCTTTTTTTCCCTATCGGCCTCGTATTCTTTTTTTTTTTCTGATGCCTTCTGACAACCTCCCCCCCTCTTCCTCGAAAGGGAAGGGGGTTACGCTTAAATATGGTGTGGTTTAGCATCGTCGGAACTTTCCACGAGCATTAATCGAAAAAAAAAATCATCGTACCTCCATCATCCAGCCAATCAACTATTTTGCAGACTGCATGACCTGACATTTGCAGACTAGATATCACCAACAACAGAACTGAAGGAATATCTTAAAATAGTTAATAATCATTAACAGACAGTTCCCTAATAACAACCCGTGTAAAAAGTAATAGAATTCAAAAAGATGAGTCGAAATGACTCTTTCAGGAATCTTAAGACGTTTAAATTTGGCTATTTTTTTTGGATGAAAACGTGACTTTCAATGAAAGGTTTGCCAGTTCGTAATGAGCTTCGGGGGGCATTTGTAACAAGCCAAACCTTTCTCATTGCATGAGTGTTGTTGGCTACAGTTATATTTCGACTCGAATACAGGCAAGCACTTACCGCATACATACAATACGTTTCTTTGGCTGCGTTGCCGTATGAGATAAACGGTACTTCGTTTAGTACACTAAAGTTTGGCTCGGAAGAAGTACCTATTCGTTTTTGAAACTGTTTGGCAATTACATATTTGAAGTCATTAACGAGGTTTTTAATTCGTTTGGTGGCGGTTTTCTAAATCTTCATCCTCCATATTCCTGAACATTCACTTGATCATGTGGGAGCTAAATGAGATGCCTCAAGGCCCGTGACAATGGCTTGCTTTCTATACATCACAACGTATGCTAGCTTTGCCCCAACCGCCCAATAGCCAGTGCTTTACTCGTATCGTGAGGCCTTTGACGGGGATGAGTGGACTCGAAAACCGTACACTCTCAACCATTCTCGTCCCCAAGGCAAATTCCTGTCAATTTTGTTTAAGGAATTACATTAGTTAATTGCAGCCTATACTGTAATACCGTCGTGGTTCTGAAGGCTGGTGAACTAAATGTCGTATGATGGGATTTTTTCCTAAGGGCAAGTAATAAAGTGACAACCATAACCCGCGCGTATTCAGGGGGAAGCATTAGAGGGGCCCCGAATTTGAAAAGACTTTGGTAGTTTTCCCATATGTCACACGGCCTTACCCGGGTTTAAAAACTCCTAGCTGCCGGGTGATAACTACATGTAAGGTCCCATATTGTACGTATATGCTACTGACTGGTCGTTTAAGCTAGCCCATAGCTTGTAAGACCTCATACAAACTCACGTTCCTATTTTTGTGTCTTCATATGTTTTAAAATATTTTGATGGGATAAAACTTTAAGGGATATCTTGCAAAAGGAAGGCTCCAACCACTGACTTAGAATTCCCCAAGTAATTAAGAATTTGAAAAGATGGACTGGAATACATTCTCAGTCAAATCCGGTCTACTCCCCTAAAACAAGCACAAGTAAAATCACATAATAATAAGAATATCTGAATGCACCACAAAAACTTTAAATCTATTTAGCATCTAAGCCATCTTAGTGACCTTACATAAACAAAAGTTTGTCAAAGAGCAATGGCGTCCCCCACCTCTTTGAAAACCCTGCCTTCTCTTCCATCTAGCCAAAAAGGGAAAACTTTATGAAGATACGGATCCTGAACATATAAGCAGTTCAAATTCTTGTCAAAGATAACACCATTACAGTTTCAGTCACATAATGGAAATGTCACACTCCTCTTATCGAAAAAGGGAATCTTGCACGGGGTGGCAGAGGAGGGATTTTCCAATGTTAACCCTATGTACGCAACGGGGCTGTCCCATCATTCTCATTGCCGATCCATTGCGAAAGAAGACAGTGCGAGGGTGCGGTACTCTTGTTTGTATGTTTCGTAGTGTATTCATTCTTTGCCAATAGTTTCTAAACTATATAATTGATGTGATTCATATGAAGTCAAATGAAGTGGCACTTCCAATTTCAAGCGTTTCCACTATGCCGACGGTGACTTTAGTCGTCTAGAGTTATGGTTATTAATGTCCCCCAAAAATAATCAAGAGAATGGAAAGAACACTTTTCGGCAAAAGTTACCAAAAATTGATCTCTAATGTTTTTTTCCATATGATGAGAATACAAAGCACTTTTAACTACGATGTGTATTAAAGTTACCATCAGCAAATTGTAAACATAAAATTGTTTTGGATCCATTTTGCAGAAGTTTTGGCTAACAAACCCCGATTAAGCATCTTGACGTAAAACACGTTCAGAAATCGTTCACGCTAAAGAAATTGTAAGTATTGGATCTCGTTTGAATTAAAAACATCTTGATAAGATTTGAACATTTCCTTTTTTGGAGACAACTGTAACGTAACGGTTACTTTTGTGTATTTTTCTTCCGCTTGGTTTTATTTGTTTGTTTGTCCGAAGATAGTGAAAAGTGAATACTCAATTCGTTACATTCAGTCAAAAGCACTTACCAACATGATGTTATTGAGGAGTAAATTAGTTGGTGTGATAGGTGAGTAAACTATGAGGATGAAAAATAATTCATCTAATAGAATATAGGAGTCATTAACTATTAACACCAATGAACGTTATTAATATGTGAGGGCGATTGAATAAGGGCTTAGAAGTACTGGACTCTTGATGCAACGATTGCTGTGATTGATACCCCCGTTTCATTCCGTTCTGAATTTGGGCCAAGATGCTTCAGCTAAATTGTCTCGCATCAAACATAAAAAGGGGGTTACATGGGCACCTGCCAGTTCAACGTAACTGTTATAACGTGCAAAGTGCCCCTCCTGGAAGTTCAGGGATTGTCTCGAGTCTTTGATCAAGAGGCAATGTTCGTATTGTGGCTCTGAGTTTTATTGGTTTACTGAAAGTCAATTGTTGTAACAATATCAGAAAGACGATGACTGAAGGTAACAATGAAGTTAAAATTAAATTAAAATGCAGTTTTACATCGGTTTTTTTAAGATCCCTTGTAGACTTAAATCTCCACAGAACAAAATAATTGTAGTACAACAAGAGGCCTGAGTTCTGTTTGGAAATGAGAGGTGGAGAGGGTGGACCTCGGTCAGAAATCTCAACTCAATGATCTACAGGTGGACGTACAGATATACATATATCATTATACACCGACTAATATGTTCATTAATGAGTATACATAATATATACTGAACGCTGTGTATACGTAAATGTAATATGGAAAGTAAGCACAACCCTATCTTCCGGTGCTTCTGGCAATTTACTTCTAATCCGTGAGGTCAACTTATAAAGAACAATAATTCTGTGATCATCGCATTCTCTAACTGGGTCAACTCTACTACAGGAATAAATTGAACTGTGATCATCGCGATGCATACATCAACAGGTGACCATATAGGGATATGTTCAAGGATATATGGATGATTTAACGTATTGTTTTACCTTTAGTACTGATAGACGAAGTAACAGGAAGACTTTTTAAGAACAACCCTTTCTTTGCAAAAACGGTCACCGGCATGACCTTACCTATGGTGATTTCCCTGCCAAAAAGTTGACCCAGTAATGTGTTCTAACTTTCAAATCCGTAAGGCCATAACAAACTCGAAGCACTAAGGGCCGGAACGTACTAAAATGTACTAAAATGAACACGAGATTTAAAGTCATTGCAGTGAGATAACTAATAGTTTTGTTTTTCTAGTACTCATATTTTACGTTCCATTAACATATTTTCACCGATGGAATGTGGTTCCTTAATAACGTTTTTGACAGTTTGGAACTTTTTGATCGAAGAGCCTGGGGTCTGAATTTGTCAAATATGTGTTATCATAGGTTCTTCTTAACGTAAGGGTCATTTTTGCCATTTTTTGTATCTCTTTACTTTCATTCTTGCATTTTCGTTGCTTTACCATGTAAACCTTGATGACTCTGCATGAAGAAATGAAAATATTTAGGACGGCAAAATAAGTCCGTAAAACGTGTTTTGAAATGAAAAAGTAATTTAAATCTTACGGCGTTCCATATCACAAAACTCTAAGAAGCAAGTTTGGATTCTCCTGTTTACCGTTTTGTTAGAACTTGGTGCAAGGGAGAATCAAGAGGGGATTCTCCTTTTTACCAATTTTCAGAGTTACGTGAACAGGACAATAGCAGTCCGATTCTCCCATTCACCGAAAACTGAAAAACGGTGAACCAATGGAAGGCATAGGCGCTTCGGTTCTCCCAAACCACCGAACTTCTCAGCTTCCTTAGTTGTAGGTTTTTGCCTGCAATGGAAAAAGCAAGGGCAGGGAGCTGTAAGGCTCTCACAGCTCCCTGGCTAGGGTAACTAATAGTTCTAAGTGATGTAGAAAAGAGGAAAACCACAACGGAAACGAGGAAGAAAACGGAAAAATCGGGAAATTACATAAATGATAAATGGCAGATGACATACTAATTGAATGGAATCACTAATAAATCACAAACACAAACGCTGTTTGTTTGTAGTTTTTGTGTTTTGGTTTTTGCTCATACGAACGCTGTACGCGGCTAAAACATGTGAGGGAGCACACCGACATAAATATATTAATGCGTCCATTTTTCTCCTTCACAAATAACACCACGAAGAGACATTGGGACAACTTTTGCGATATATTACCAAACAAAATGGGGTCTGTTGTCAATTTGATATAAAAGTAGGCTAGATGAAGTATCACTGGTGCAAAAATGGGGTCAATTGAGGCAGTGTTGGGAAAATTATGGGCTTAGAAGCTGGCGGTCGTATATTAGGCTTTGATTGATTAAAAGGGCTGTTGGGTAAAGGTACGGAAGCTTTGAGCTCCGCAACCAAAACGTTTTCATGGTCATTATTTAGCAAATTGAAATTGCCATGAATGGCCAACTGGTCAGCTTTTTAGTGTGAGGGGTAGCTTATACCTGGCAAAAACTTATAAAAGGTTTTAGAGGCCATTTTACCTTTTCAAATTAGTGTGTAATTCAATGGAGGATTTATTGGGGGTATGCTACCTGTGAAGTAGAATTCGGAATCTCGGAATTTGACAAACAGCAAACCTGTGCAGGCCGCTAAAAAGGAGGATAAGTAAAGGAGAAGAACAGGAATGTCATCCTTGAGGTTATGGAACTTATAAGTAGAAAAACATTCAGACGGTTAGATAAAAGTCACTCTGAAGCCTTTAATGGCAGCATACCCAGTTTGCACCAGGTGGGATTTCACTAGTTAAGCATGGGATGAAGGTGATTTTTGGTTAGTCCCTAACGGTCTGGAAGGGATAATACTCAATTGACGAAAAGGGTGGGGGAATTATTTACATCTATTCTCAATACATTCCGGATTCCTTATTATGATGGGAGCTTGGGAGCTTAACTTTTTAGAGTTTTAATCTGAACTTTTGTTGGGCTACAATTGAGCTTTAATCTTTATCATTTCGGGAGATTTCCCCCTTTTGGGAGAATCAAGTTTTCCCCAAATTGGGAGGAAAAAGGATCATGGGAGCCGCCATTTTGCCTATTTTACCTACACATTCCATGCGCTCTTTGTGTACATTTTCATGGCGAATGGTTTTTGGAACCGCATTACAGGTTAATCAGTCTAATGTAATGGAATAAAATGTATATTCATTTGATAGGTGTATGATCATAGCTATCCCCAAAGCCACGTCGTTTTGAAAAAAAAAGACGAACCCTTGAAAGGTCCTCGTTCTTTCTAAAATTTGCCTATTTAGGCTAGGAAGCCTACATACTGTGTTGCTTAAGGTTTCCCCTATTCAGGAGGTCTTTGGTGTTCTCCCAAACGGGAAAATCTCCCGTACTGTAAGATTATGGCACCATGAAGCAGAAGCTGTATGATATCACCCATGTAGGGCCCACTATGTAAATCTTACAACACTTCAGCTGTAGGTCAAGTTCATTCATAACATGTTGTATCGGTGGCAGCTAGCTAGATTCCGATGACAATAATCTGAAAGTTGGACATTTTTGAATTTGGGCTCTTATATGGCTATACTTGGGGTAGACAAGTGTCTCCTCTTTTCGACAGGGCCAAGCTGGGCTGAGACGGTTATTTCTATTGTTCTGACACGGTACATTCAGGTCCGTATCCAGGCACGGTGCTGAACGGGGCAGGACAACTGCCAGGAAGGGGGTGAGAAATATGTTAGAGGGTGCGAGATGTGTTAAAATGTATTGAGGCAACGTTAATTCCATTTTTAGGTGGAAGGGGCTCTTCCTTGGTCTACCCCCTTGACTACTGGTCTAGATACATGTTTTTGCCTTGCCCAGACATGAACACACGTCTTACCAGCTTGTTTTACTGTGTTTAATCCAAAGTAGGGAATATCATTCCAGATTCATGGATGTGAAGGTTTCGACAGAAAGAATTGAAATTGCGCCATCACTTGGCCTTGGCAATGTCTGTGCGGTGTCTTTGACAATATTGCAAATTAGCAATGGTTAAAGTTGATAAATTAAATCTATGCAGTACTCTTCAGTGTGGAACTATTTTCAAAATACTTTACCTTTACAGAACGCGTCTACAAATTTTGTTGAGTCCTGTTTTTGCAATTCAGGCTCATAATATCTCGAAATTCATGCAAGTCTATGTTTGTGTTGGTTATTGCAACTGAATAACGAGTCCATCTAACCGAAAGCCTTCAACAACGGGATCGTGGCTTCTCTCAACCTCCTCTCAAACGGGGCAGTCCCACTGGAACAAAGGCTCACTAGATCGAAGTTCCACTCAGTAGATAAAGATCCGCTGCACCGAAAAAGTACTTACTGTAAGAACTAGGATTAATATAACGGTTAGATATAGAAGTAGGGTGAGGATTAGGAAAAATTTAATCTGAGGGTAGGATAATGTTAGAGTTAGTGTTGCGGATATGGTTAGGATTAGGGTTAGAGTAAGGGTCTTCGGTCAGTGAACCTTTGATCTAGTGAAACCTGCTCCCCTAAAACTCCAACACTATGATTTTAAGTTTCTGCTTGCAATGTACAATTCTGCAAGCATTAAGCTGTTGTTGAAGCCAACGTACGTGTCTCCAATAGTTGTGATTCTTTGAAGAACCAAAAACAAACATATACGTCTTGCCCCGACAACGAGCTGCACCGATAACGTGGACAGAATATTAAGAGGTACATGTGCAAACAATGACCACTAAGCTACTTCAGTGAGAACCGACAGCACTCATTCGTCTGTACAGAAATGCAAGTGTAGCTCAAAACTGAACCCAACTTTGGCCTGCCATGAGGAGCGGATACTTGCCGTTTAGTTAATCGCCACGATCAGGGGGCGAAATCCCCGCGGTGATAGCCAAAGAGCCGGTGCACAGGCTATATACCTTCAGCTCAACCTGGCTGCTAGCCTGCGGCTAGAACCCACTCAAGATATGTGCTAAATCGTTGCTGTTGGCCATCTATAGCTAAGTCCAACCACGAGACAGGTATTGCGGTGCATTCTTGAGCTGCTAGACTATTGATTCCTCCCAGGCTCAAAATTGTACGAATATTGTTTGAATTTCCACCAGGTAGGTCCCATATAGAGCGCCGTACACAATTACAAAGAAACACTCTTCGGAAGCATGTTTCACTCATGATTGACATGACCAGTGCGCGTGATTTTTCAACTCTAAAAATGAGATGCAATTGGGGAAGTCCTGTGTGCCGTTAATGGTTTCCCGGAAGGAAATCTTACTGGGTTACTCGATGTTTACTTTTGCAAAACGTTCGTGTCATGCATTTCGATGTCGTTACTCACTACGGTTAATGGGCCACTTTTCATTATTAGCTCACACACTTACGTGTGCGAGGTTATGGTATGAGGTTTTTGTCGTCAACTTTTAGAAACAGCATGCATTTCTTCATCTCTCGAGATATGCTGCTGAAATTTTTTCAGTGTGTTTTTTACCAAAATGGTATTTTTTTTTTTTTGTAGAGAGCACTTTTAAATATCATGTATGAAAATTGATTTATAAGCCATTTCTTGTTATTTTCTTTGTATTTTACAGTAGCAAGTCAGCTTTGCACACATAACACAACCCTACTCTAGTAACAGGAAAGTAGGCACTGCTTGTTGACATAGTGGATCATGTTTCTCTCACCAAGTCTTGAGTAGAGCTAATTCTCATGGTTCATTTAATGTAGCAGCCACTTTGTTTTCCACTTGGCTTATTCCTTGAAAAAACACTGTCTCTGTTGATAAGAAGTGAATTCAGTAGGAGTGGATAACAAGCAAGCTTGTCAGTAGGGAATCTTCCTCAGTTCCATAGACGAGGGAATTGCCCCTCCCCCCGGGCCTAACAGTAGATGTATGCAGCGCTTGTTTGAATGCTAGTCATTATTTTGGCCATATGTGTAGGAAACAGCTTTTGTGAAAGAAGAGCATGAAGTATAAATTCACAGAAACAGAGTAAAGGAGTTCATTCTGTTTCAATAAAAAACATAGTTTATCATGACTAATCTATTTCTGGAAAATGAGGCTTTGCAAAAGTTGCAGCATAGGCTATTCTGTTCCTGACATCTAATGAACAACCATGTAGACCCTAAGGGTCAAGATTTTTGGCTTGTTATCTTGCTTGATTACTTAGCATTTTTCCTCACTTTTATGGCTATCATGCATGCATATTAAGAACATCTTCATAACCCACCCCATCATTCTGTACAATTATAGCAACTTGCTCTTTTCTTTCCCTCTTCCCCATGAAGGCCCTTTTGTGATATATATAAAAACTAAAGAAAATACATTCAAACTTTTTACATCAAAACTTGTAAAACTATAAAACAAATATACAAGAGAGACATGCAGAGAGAGACATGTGGGTACAGACATGGTCTAGTGAATCTTGCATCAATGGCTCAATGCTCAGTTCTAATTAAACAACACTGTGTAGAGTTTGTACAGAGACCAAAAATGCAAAACATCACCCTCCATCATATAGCAGAACAAATGAAGTAGTTGCTTGAACAAAATAGCAGTTGCCAATGTGTCCAAAATTAAATAGTTGCATTGTGCAGTGGCACTATGTATTTCATTATGTTTAGTGTTTCAGGAATCTGTGGTGTAATACTGTAAGATTTATACTCAGAGAAGGTCTAGCCCTGAAAATCTGTTTCCACATGCACATTCCTTTTCCTAAATTCATTTTGAGTTTTCTTTCATTTTGATGGTAATTCAAGGTGTATTAGTGGATAACTCAGACTACAGTTAGAGGAAAAATGTGAGTTGCCAATGTATAAATAATTGCCAATTCTGATCACATGACACATTTGTGTGAGCCACAGCAGCATTGCTGTTCTAGATGAGAAGTGTTTTAACTACTGTGAAAGTTTTAAAGTTCAATACTAAAAGCCAAAGCTTCCAAATGATGACAATGCATTACTACTGTCGGTTTCGTCATGCACTTCGCTTTCCCACTTACCTGCTGCGTCACCAGGAAGCTGGGCGTCTCTACGTACCCCAAGCAAACAATTTTCCAAAATTTTTGCACTGTCACTGTGTCAAAAGCTATTGCCTTATTTTATGGTAGGACTTAGCGTTATAGCGACAGACGTGAGTAAATGCTCTTGTAAAGTCTATACCAATGATGATAGAAAAGGTCGAAAAAATTAATTTCGTTATAGAATTGGGAATACCAAGAGAATTAAAAAAATGTACATTAATTTTATTACAAAATTAATACATTAGAATTGCAGGCAACTATAGTTAAGTGCAGACTCAGTGTGTATTTTATGCTTAAGCTATTAATTACCCCTTGATGTACGTAAAATATACGCATACTCATGAGGTCACACATCCGGCCGCAGCATTCCACCGTACCCTACAGATCAAGGCTGTTGTAAATTCTCCGTTACACGTTGTATATATCGCCAACAGGAGCTAGCGCTGTGCTTCAATTGTAAAACCAAAAATTAAGAAAACTTCATAAAGTTTGAAACATCAATTTAGGCTATGGAAGTCTTGACTCCTTCAAAAGCATTTTGTGAGTTGTCTCACGATCGACATATCAGTTTCAGTATTCACTTAAAAGAAGGGTTTAAGCAAAAACATTTATTTTTATATATCCCAGGAGAAAATTCTCATTGAAACCCATTGATTCCCATAGGAACTTTCAATGGGACCTAATGGGTTTGAATGGGGCATAACTGGATTTAATGGGACTCCATGAATTTAATGGGTAACCCATAAGATCCCATTGGGTGGCTCCAACTGGGCACAATGGGTAATAATTGGGAGCAATGGGTCTGAATGGGACCCATTAGATTCAATGGGACATGTTGTGGGTCCCATTGAAATCAGTCGAGTCCTACTGAGATCAACAGGTTCCCATTGAGTCCTGGTTAGTCCCAATGGAATCCAATGGGGGATGAATACTGTAGCCCCATTGAATCTAATAGGAATTAAATGAACCCCATTTGATGTTTAATTTAATAAAAAGCTGAAAATGCATGCAGCCTGTGTCATTTATTGGTTTGGGATTGGTAATGAAAAGGCCACTATTAATTGAATGCAATGGGGTGAACACTACAGGTCCATGCTGAATCCAGTAGGAAGTGAGAGGCCTATTGTCTGGTATGTGATTTCAGGTGTTAGAGAAGGTTTAATGACACACAAGCACTGCATTATCATACAATGGTTTCACCAATCTCAGATAAAATAGGTCATGGGGTGTCCCCCTATTTTCGGCCCCTTGCAGACCCGCGAATAGGAAAGATGCTAAGAATGTCTTTACATGTCTTCAGTTCAAATACCTTGCAAAAAGGCCCTGGTATGGGCAGTTTTCATTAATGAAGGCTGACCGGAGACAGCTTCAAGGGGAAGGGATCCAAGGAGAGGGGGATCCAAGGAGAGGGGGAGGGGGTTTATGGGTTGGCTAGTTAGATGAGATTTAATGAAACACCAACACAACATGTTATATAGTGTCAACTAGATAAAAAGTAAAGTCTAAGTACGGTTTCAAATACGGTTCAAGCAGGGGCGGCAGGGGGTTAAAATTATTGGGGGGCACTTGCTAGGGTGAACACTTTGGGCCTCCGGCCAGAGGTAAAGGGGAAGTGGTGTAGCCAGGATTTCTCTCATGGGAGGGGAGCATGCAGTATGTTGTGTGATGGCCTGCCTGGGGGAGGGTCTAAGGGGAGGGGTGGTCCCCTTCCCTTTGAAAATTTTTGAAAAATTACGTGTCCTTACATGCAATCTGGGCTACGTATGCCACATTTTGAAGTAAAATTTGTGTTAAAAACTTTACTTATTTTTAGGAACTACAAAAAAACTCAGCATCAGTGATGGGGGACCATGGCCCGATGGGGGCCCTCCCTCGCCTTTGCAAATTTTTGAAAATTTTGAAGTTAAACTTGTGTTAAAAAATTTACGTATTTTAGCTGCTAAGAAATTCGGCATCAGTGAGGGGGACCATGGCCCAAAGGCTCCCTAAAAATGTCACTGGTACAGGGGACAACCATAGGTCTCCTGTTGGGGTACAGGGGCGAAGCCCCTGTAAGCCAAGCGATTTGGTGCAGACTAGAGGACACAGATCACATATCCCTAATTCCAGTTAGTGAAACAAAGCACATATATATTCAAGAACAACAGTTAAAGCTTTTGTCTTTTAGTCCTACTTGTGGGTATTGCCTTGCCTAAGTTCTATTAATGAACCTTTTGGCGTTCCATACTTACATCACAACAAAAACAGTTCTTCTTCTTCTTCTTTCGGATCACGGTGACACATCCAAAGGACATTACTACACCGCACATGCGTCAGGGGTGCCCTAATTTGCCCTAATAAAATTGGTAATATATTGAACAGGATCTCTATGACTATCTAAACCATCAATCAAAGCAGCAGGAAGGTTATTCCAATCTTTCAGAGTACTAGGAAGAAAACTAAATTTATAACAATTAGACCGAGAGTAGAGTTGACAAAAATGGAGGTTGTGCATCCCACGAGTTTTCCGAGTTGGATGACTTGAGTTTGTCCATGGGAATATTAGCCTTACCAAAAAAACCTTTCGAGAAGAGAATAAGTCTGTTTTGCTTGCGACGATCAGCTAGCGTGGAGAGATCAAGGTCCTTCAAAAGAGATGTCATCGACCCTGGCTCGCGAGAAAATTCGGAGCTTACAAAACAAGCCGATCTCCTCTGGATGCTCTCTAGCTTATCTTGTAAATAAGACTGATGTGGGTCCCATACGCAACAAGCATACTCCAAAACAGGCCGAAGGAGACCCTTGTAGGCAGCTAACTTCACATCGCGAGAGCAAAATGATAAATTTCTATAAAGTATGCCCAAAATCTTATTACCCTTATTGCAGATAGATTGAATTTGCTTATCCCAGTTTAAGTCGTTAGAAATCGTGACACCTAGGTACTTTATCGAGTCAACCTTAACTAACTTCACATCGTTCAAGACATAATCGAAGTTGACCGGATTTTTTTTTCTAGCGAAAGTAATGATGTTGCACTTAGAGGGCTGGAATCTCATGCCCCAAGTCTTGGCCCAAAGACCTAGATTATGTATGTCTTTCTGGAGCAAACAACAATCATTAACATTCTCTATGACCCGATAACAGACACAGTCATCAGCAAAAAGTCTAATATTAGAGGAGGCAGCATTTACAATGTCATTGATATGAACAAGGAAAAGAATGGGTCCTAGGACAGATAATTGAGGAACACCAGAGACAACATCATCAAAAGGGGACCGAGTACCATTAACTACAACAGCTTGCTTACGATCAGAGAGAAAGTCGTCGACCCACCGAAGAACCTGTTTGGAAACACCAAGGCTAAACAGTTTGGTTTTTAGCAATTCATCAGGCACGGTGTCAAAGGCCTTTTCAAAGTCCAAGATGAAGACATCAACCTGCTTTTGTGAGTCCAGGGCCGAAGCCCAGTCTTCGACGACTGATACTAGTTGGGTATCACAACTATGCGACTTTCTAAAAGCATGCTGCTTTGTTGAAAGTGTATTGTTTGCCTCAAAGAAGTCCATCAAGTTGGAACTTATAATATGCTCTAACAATTTACAGCAAATACAAGTGAGCGAAACAGGCCGGTAATTACTAGGGAGAGAACTGTCATTTTTTTTTTGTAAACAGGGCAGACGTTTGCCATCTTCCAATCAGCCGGTATCCTACCGCTTGTAAGGGATTGCTGATACAAGTGACTTAACATAGGAGCAAAGTCAGAGGCAATTTCACTAAGGACCCAAGGATGAATGTTATCAGGTCCAACGGCTTTGTTTTTATTCAAGCCCTTTAACAGTTTTTCAACTCCATGAGTAGATATGGTAATATCAGCCATTCTGCTACAAGCTGGTCTGCAGAAAGGGATAACACTAAACAAAGTCTTGGTAAATACACTTGTGAACTGAGCATTGAAAGCACAGGCCTTATCCAGATCAGTAATAGCTAATTTGCTATTCGTCTTGAGAGGGGGGATGCCATGTTTATCCTTTTTTTTGGCCATTTATGTACCTCCAGAAAGGTTTAGTGTCATGTTTTATATCACCAATCATACCATTAACATAATTTGTATGGGAGATATGGACCTCCCTTTTGATTCTAGACCGCAATTCAGCCCATTTGTCATGCATCTTGGTATTGTTAGTTTTTTTGAAGATAGCATGCAGCCTGTACCTTCTTCTAATCAACTTACGAATGCTATCGGTAACCCACGGGAGTGATGTTTTAGCTCCAGTTCTTTTGGTGGGAACATTCTTCTTAACAGTTCTTTCGAGAAAGGATTTAATCAGCTGCCAGTTTTCGTCCACAGTACGGTTATTTTGCCCCCATTGAAGTACCCCAATGTGAAACTCCGGGTATCGTTTCTCATAGCACCATAGTCACCCTTAGAGAATTGCCAGATAAGCCTAAGAGGTTTCCTTTTGATCGGAAAGAGACACCTCAGTCTACAGAATAAAGCCACATGATCACTAAACTGATCTAAGGGGGAAATTTCAGTGAACTGATTTGGCGAGTTTGATATAACTAAGTCAAGGGTATTTGTTCCTCTGGTAGGGAAACTTACAAGTTGCTCAGCTGCAAAGTCATTTAAGATATCCAGGAGCAACTTTCCAGAACTATTACTAAGACACACTCCATTATCTTTATGAAGCCTAGTGGTCCAATCAATTTTACCGAAGTTAAAGTCCCCTAAGACATGAAACCGTGGCTGCTTACTAGTTCTGTGATTGGCCATGATTTTACTTAATTGCTCCCTGAACAAAAGACAGTTATGTCTCACTTTGAACTCTCCTGCTAGTAGCTCTCTGGAAAGACCAAATCTCAACTACTTACTCCTAGAACAACTATCAGAAACACTGGTGAGTAATATTTTGAGTTTTATTCTTCTTTTAAACAGGCTAATAGCTTGCTAACACCTAAAAGAAGATGAAAATTTGTGCAATACTGGCAAAGTCTTAGTGCAGGAAAGAAGCCCTTAGCCTATACAATGAAGTGCATATCGTAGTTGCAGCCTAGTGTTAGCCATTCTGTACGTAGTAAATGAAGGGTGGCTCAAGGATATGCTTGTAGGCTAGTACTGTAGGCTTAGTTAGGCTAAGGCCAGTTTATTGAGAGTAGTAGTAGTAGCCTGGTTTAGCATTGGATTGTGTCCTTGAGTGACAAGTGTTCTTCGAAAACTTTACATCTAGGCCCTTGGCCTACTGTTTCAATTTCCTTAATGACTAATGAGGAGCTATTAAAGTCTGATTTCACTCAGGCCTTTGATTGGCTTTAGTTTAGGCATAGCCTAAGTGGGATCACAGGTGCCCCTTACGTTGTATAGGCCTATTAGCATTTTCTGTGAGCATTTGTGGCAGTTGTGAGTTGAACAGATACAGTAGCTACAGTTCAACTCTCACAAATGCTTGTAGAAAATGCTAGCACTTCCACTTTTGAAAATTTTTTCAAATTTTATGAAATTGAGGAGTAATTATACAAAGCAGGTCCACATATGTGACAATGTTCTTAGAGTGGATTCGCGGATACGATCTTGTTTCCCCACCCAAAGCTGTTTGAGAACGACACACAACACACTGGGCTTAGAGACAAAATATTACGAAGTCCGGGGAAGGAATCCCTAAGTGGATTCGCGGATTTATGAATACGATCTTGTTTAGCCACCCAAAGCTAGTTGAGAACGACACACAACACACTGGGTTTAAAGACAAAATATTACCAACTCCAGGGAAGGAATCCATGTGGATTCGCGGATTCGATCTTCTTTCCCCACCCTGAGCTATTTGAGAACGACTCGACACACGACACACTGGGTTTAAAGACAAAATATTACCACCTCCAGGGAAGCTTCCCTGAGTGGATTCGCGGATTCGTGGATACGATCTTAGTCTCTAAGCTATTTAAGAACGAAAGATTGATCGAATCCGCGAATCCGGATTCTAGAAAGAAATACGCAGTGAAACTGCATTCTATAATTGTACCGAAATTTAATGTTCAAAAATCGTTCAAATATTAATGCTAATATGTATCTGCATGATTTGTAATCAAAGCGAATCATTATTTACAAATTTAGGAAGTAACCTTGAAAGTTAAGAGAACTTTAGACAATATTTCAGGAGTATTTAATTTTATTGCACAGTAGAAGTGCTGAATGTAACATCATCAGCAGTTGCCATCCTCAAACTGTTACTCAATCGAAATTTCGTCCTTCAGACTACGCTGTGTGAAATTATTCAGAAAAAGAACTGCCTTGACGTACCTTATGACTTGAAGTCACAATTCAGGCAAATTTGGCGAGAAAAGGGGGTTAATTATGCCAGAAACTTAAGTTGTTTTTTCGAGCTACTGAAGGAGATTTGTGACATACCTGTACCTTTCCGTCTATATAATACATAGTATATGGTGTACTATACAACGTAAGGGGCACCTGTGGGTGGGATGAGCCAAATTGAACAAAGAAATACTGTAGCAGGCCTATGTTTTGATGTTTCTGGAAATTCCTATGTTGGCCTATAGCTGGCTACATATTGAAAAGACATGCACTGATCAAGGCATATAATGATGGCCCATGGACCATGGTCAGTCAAGTACCCCTCTAGGTCATTCCACATCAAATTACCTAATTTGGCAGAACCTGTTGTTGCTCAATTGACTCAAAAATATTCGTGTAAAGGTTGCCAGTCAAGTCGCCCCCTAGCAAAGTCACCCCTTATAGAGTCGCCCCCTCGGCTGACAAAGTCGCCCCTTAACAAACTCCTAACAAGGTTGCCCCCCGACAAAGTCGCCCCTCAGTTCAACAAGTGGTCCCAGCAAAATTTCTTAAAAGCATTAATAATAATAGATACAAAGATACAGTAATCGTTTTAATTAGCTGTTATCAAGTCCCTAGATACGCACGTTTGTTGCTGATTTGACGTCAGGCTTTAGCTTCATAATTACGCATAGCCTACAGGGATTTTGAAACCAATTAACATCTAACGTTAATTGCAATTTTTTTTCTTCTTTGAAGTTTAGAAAAATTAGTCCTAGCTGTAATTTAATTTTAATTACTTAAAACATTAACTTCTTTTACACCGTATGTTACTTCACGTTGAATTAGAGGTCTAAACTTGGCGACAGTTCTGTGAAAAGTATATATATATATCGCTCGAACGCTGTCGATCAGTTTCATACAAAATGCAGGAGTACATAAGTACACTGAGTAGTTATGGGGACATAGTACGCAATTGTATATCCCTATACGTATGTAGTCTACGTACGTATGTACAGTACATACTGTCCGAGGCATACGTAAGTAGGCCTATTGCACATAAATGGTACATGAACATAGACTGAACGATTACCTTTTTGTTTATTATTAATTTACTGGAATCATTTTTGATGAAATTTTACCGGTGGCGACTTAATTGAACTGAGGGGCCGGCTTTGCTAGGGGGCAACTTGACTGGCCCCCTGTGTAAATTGTCATGAAAATTGTAGCTGAGTCTGGAAATTTTAGCAAAATTCCTCGACGGATTTAAAGCTCCTTGAAATTCCGCAAATCGGCAGTGCTCAAAATGACATTTCGCCATTTTTGTCAAGTTTGAGGTTTTATTTCTCAGTACATAGCCTATTAACCTTATCAGATAATCCTTTAAAAGAGGTGTCTGTAACAAGCAGTTTTTCAAATGTGGTTTTGTGGAGTTACTTGGCTTCCTAAAATGGCCAAAATTTGTGTTTTGAATATTACCGCCACACATTTGGCCAAGTTAAGGTATCGATATCTCTATAGGTATTGTACCTGCATTGATAGGTACAGAATACAGAATGTGGTTTATAGCTATTTCCTGGGGTGCATTTTTAAGAAATACCGCCCTAAAAATGCCACTTAATCTGCACAGAACTGTGCCATATGAAGCATTTTCAGAGATACATTTTCTCTGATGGCGTCATGAAGTCTCTGAAAGGTTTTACTGTACATACACATACCTGTGTACTGTACTTCAGATGGAAAGTACTCACATAATATAAAAGGTTAGAAAATGGGCGGTAAACTTTCATCTATTAACAAAATTTCATAGTTCTGGGTATTTCCATTTGTTATGTATCAGCTTGTAAAGTCACCCTACTGCACAAAATTACTCATCTTCTGGATCCAAAAGGTCAATGTGGATAAAGTTCAAAAAAGTGTGATGATTTTTCAGAAAGATATATATCTATCCCTTCGCTAAAATTTTTAGAATATATGCTGTTTTCATAACAGACTGTTCACACAAATGTTTTCGGAACTTTTTGAGTCAGTCGAGCAACAGTCTCTGAGGATTTGACACGAAATGACCCATTTACAATTTACAGTAACAACAGAACCAGCATGCAGGAACCCAGTACTGTAAATGCTTGGTTACCTAGCTCTAAAGTGGGCTAGCCAACATCAGGTCACCAGTCATTTGATAACAAAGATTTCTGGTGTCATGAATCTGATGACAGGAATTTTAGCTCCCCTTTATGTAATTTTGGCACGTGATTCTAACTTTGCTTGTGTTAATTGTACTGTAATACTGTAATCACTGGTTAAAGGGGCTCATTGAGTTGATATTGATTATTCTGTGACAAGTTTGAAGGGAATTTGTATTGCATAACAATGCTTCTAATTAGCCTCATTGCTCATGTTTCATATCCTATAGTGACCAAAAATGTGAAAAATTGTACTTTTTATGGATTTTAGAGCTTGTAGTTCACTAAGTTTGTTCAAGCCTATGATAGACCAGCCTCTTTTGAATAAACAACACTTATAAACAATTGTGACCTTCAATCACAGCAGCTGTTGGTTAAAGGAGTTGCAAGCCTGTCAATGCAGCTGGGATAAGCCTCGCTCATTGGTTGTCTTTGGACAGGGGTTGCATGTGATTAATACCTAACTGTAAAAAATGTTTGGTCACGAATTGGTAAGAAATAATTTTAATCATTAATTACCCTATCATTACCATTTCAGCTGTGTGTCAGATGTGCTGAATCTCTTAGTTTGACCATTTACTATCGACATGAGTAAACCTCAACAGGTGTGATAAAAAATCATGAATTACGTGAGCCAACTCAGTGTGCCCCTTTAAGTGTAGGTTACTGTAATTATTGATATGAATTACATTTAAACACAAGAAAAGAAAACAAAGTATTTTTAAGGTATATGCCATTAATGCTAGTGGTCAATATATGTTGTAAATTATTTAGCCCCCTTCCTCTTTTTTATTTTTCTAGCAGATTGTAACCCAAATTGAATTGCTGCATGCTCTCAATGAAACACTGTCACATGCAATGCGTTTTATTTATACTGTATTTTGATGTTTAGATTTTAGACCCCAGCTCTCTTTCTAATATGTATGCTACCAATGTCAGTGACATTGAAACAGTTTGATTTACTGTACAGTTATTTTGAAGATTTATCATTTTCTTCATTACAGGAGGTGAATCATATTGTGGCTAAGCTGCATGATCTGTACCATGTTTAGGCCTACAGGCTTACAGCTTAAGCTTGGAGGTGGAGAAAGATCACTGATATGGGTACAGCAGACATCATGTACCGTAAAGGATGCAGACATACATAAAGAGACTACAACGCCAGTGTCATAATCATACTGTAGGAGCACTGAATTGAACATCCTGCACATGACGATTAATAGCTTCTGAAATTCCATATTTTGTACTGAACATTAAGAAGCATGACTGATATGCGCAAGTAATTGTTAGACTTTTCAACTGTAAGATACTGCCGTGCCCTCACCTGAACTTTTATTGTGTTGAAACATGTTCTCATAACCACCCCTTGTGCTGAGAGTGGGGACTGTGAATCCCTTTAGAATGTTTTGAAAATAATTGACCTCGAGGAAGGAGCTGTACAGTAAGTCAATGGAACACTGGCATGGAATAGCAATGCATAGTCTTTAAGTGTTAAAGTCATGATATACAGGCAGTGTTTCTTCTGGACCTTACAGTAATATTAATTTAAAACTGTGAACTTCAAATGACATATTTCAGAGGAAAATGTTGCTGCAGAAGGAACATTCAGTACCTTTATAAGGTCATCAGTATGACAGTACCATGCATGCCACAGTTTGGCTTTCCTGAAACAAAACCCAACACACTGTGCCAGTTCACAAAGGGATTGTTTACCAAACTCTTGCCTTGGATTAACTCTCGCACTTTCCAGATATGCTGTATGTTTTATGTTGGAAGTATTGTTTTGGACTGTACTTTGCATTGAGTGCATGAACTGTGTAATTAAATTTTCAACCTGTGAAGTTTCAGTATGTCTGTACATTCCTAACTCTGTTAAGCTTGTTTGTCATTATCATTAGTTACAGGAAAAGAAAGGTGTCACCAATAGTACTGTACTGTGATCATCTTTTTCAGACTGACTGCTACGAGGCATGGAAAATATGGATTTACAAGAGAACAAAGAACGAATGAAGGATAAAAATGAATGTTATATAGCCTAGTTGAAAAGTTTTGGTATTTAAAGTTTACAAGTTTCAGTGCACTGGATCTGCTGCACTCAGTAAACATGTATGTGTCTTCATGCCTTAGTACTTTATGTACTGTGCTTAAACATTCTTGTGTACATTTCCAGTTTTTTTTTAAAAGATGTTCACCCTGTTAGAAACTGTCTGTAGCTCACTCCATAATTAAATAAAAAATACTTTAAATGAGACTCAGGGAGGCTTTGCCAAATATGAGAGTGAGAGGGGTAAGACATTTTCTTATTTATTCTGATTCTCATTTACATATTGCCAATTTTTGAATGGGGTCATATAGATACCAGTGAAACATTTTCCAATTTTATTATGCACATTTGTGTGCCTAATATTGTTGCCATCAAGATTTTTTGTTTCAAGTAACTTTGACTTGTTGAATAGTATGCTACAGTATCACTGCTGTTCTTGTCTCATGTTATTGCCTCCCAGGCTTTGTATTCATTTATGAAGTTTGATAATAAAAAGCATTTAAATTTAATTTACACTGTACGTAAGTTGTAAAGAAGTACTTGATTTAGTTGGAGCTGGTTAGTGACCAAATGTTTGGAAGTGACAGGTCCACAGAGCCAGTGGACAGGATCCAATGGGTACCTCTTGGTACCCATTAGAAGGAACCCACCACTGACCTGTTAGACCATTGAAAGACACCAATTAGACCTGCTACAAGGGACCTATTGAACCCATTGGAAGAGACCCATTAGGACCCATTGGGTCCTATTGGACCAATTAAAAAGGACGACCTGTTGGACCCATTAGAAGAGACCCATTAAGACCCATTGGGTCCTGTTGGAGGTGACCCATTGGGTCCTATTGGACCAATTAAAAAGGACGACCTGTTGGACCTATTGGAAAAGACGCATTAGGACCCATTGGGTCCTGTTGGAGGTGACCCATTGGGTCCTATTGGACCAATTAAAAAGGACGACCTGTTGGACCCATTGGAAGAGACCCATTAGGACCCATTGGGTCCTGTTGGAGGTGACCCATTGAGTCCTATTGGACTATTTGGTCCCATTGGAGAGACCCGCTGTGACCCATTGGCCACCCATTGGATGGAACCCATTAAGACCCATTGCATGAGTATCTCCCATTAAACCCATTGAACCCCAATTGCATCCCATTAGAACCCATTAGGTCCTATTAACACTGTTCCAAAATCCAAGTTGAAACCCATTAAATGGGATTTAATAGGATCCAATGGGATCCCATTGAATGGGACCTAATGGGTTTTAATGGGAATTTTCTCCTGGGATGTGAAAAAAGAACTAAACCTACGCAATTTGGTGAAACCTTCATGCAATTCAGACATGTAGAACTCAAGATATCAGCAAATGAAGTTACTACATTTGTGACCCAAAGTGAGCTTGAGGCAAGCAGGGGTTATATTACTTCCTCACATATGGTCTGGGGTTCGACTCCTGGCCGGGTCATACCAAAGACTTTAAAACTGGAACCTACTGCCATTGTGCTTGGTGCTCAGCATAAGCAATGGAGCAGGGAAAACAAGCCAGTGAGCCACAACTGAAAAAAGGCCGTGGCCTGCCGGACTCAAACCAATTGGTTAGAAACTAAGCCGTAAAACCTCATCTGTCTAACTGGTCCTCACATATGATGAGAAATGCTCTGTTTTCTTTGTTTTTCAGTCTGTTTTGTTGATCTTGAAGTTAATAGGGATAGGAATTCCCATGGGAAATGTGAAGTTTGTAAAATTTCCATGCCTCTCATGCAATCACATTACGATAGCATGGGATTGTGGAGGAGAAAATTGGTTGTAAAGTTTAAAGAAAACAAAAGACTGCTCATTAATGTGAGGCTATGACGTCATATGTGCATGCTTTAAGTTCACTTTCTGTTGAAAATGTAACAGCTTTAACTGCTAATATCTTGAAAACCACATATCCGATTTCAATCCAAATTTCACCAGAATATTTAGAAATAAGTACCCCTCTAATATATCAAAACTTGATATGAGCTTAGACCCTTCTTGTAACATCTCATTATTTAATTTAACTTTTGAAATGTATCTAACAAAAGCCTTTTCTGATGTAACATATAGTTTGCATGTAAATAGCACATTTAAAGTAGGTCTTAACCTTTTTCTGAAGCAGAGGTCCGGCATCATCAAAAGTTTTTGGTGTCAAGAAAAGTGCTATGGTAAGCAATATGATTGAAGAATCAAATTTCATGCTGTAGTATGCCTGTAATATGCCACCAATGCCGAACATATTTATTGCTTCTAATGATTAAGTAGTATTGGTATTATACGTGGCATTACATATTTTATTTTTAATGTCAAAAGTAACTTGTCTGTCAGTCTGTACTTAATTTCAGTAGTAGTATTATACGTGGTATAAACCACTTTACTTTTAATGAACATAATAATTTGCCTATCAGTTTGTTTTTACGTAACTTCAGTAGTTACGTACCATGATTATAGATAGTATAAAATACTTTACCTTCAGTGGAAAAAGAAATTTGTTTTCCAGTCTGTTTTTACATACTTTCTGTAGTAGTATTATACGTGGGGTGAAAGTATGTTACGTGGGGTGAAATATCTTGCCATCAGTAAAAATCATTTGTCTGTCATTCTGTTTCACGTAAGTATAGTGGTAGTATTATACGGAGTATAAAATATCATACCTTCAATGAAAACAGTAATTTATCTTTGAGTCTTTTTTCACGTAATTCTTTAGATTTTGCACCTTTTCCTTCCATAACTGAATATTTCACTTACTTTTTAATGAGGTAGTAAAAAATAGTTTTAATCGATAATTCACCTTGTATCGTAATAGAAAGTCGAAAATACAAGAAGTGAGAAGAAAAAAATGAAATTTGTCTTGTAAAGTGCCATTTTTTCATGCCCTTATATATTAAGATGTTTACCTTTATGTAACTTTCATCAAAATTTAGTGGATTACGTTTTTTAACGTCGTTTATTTAATATTTCGACAAAACTGAAAAATATTTAAGCAATCTCATTTGAGAAAAGTTAAAGTTTGTTTCATAAATTATCTAAAAATCAGTATTTGCTTTGGAGAAATATGAAAAAGCCGAGAAAAAACCCTTCAAAATCTGTCCCTGTTATAAAACCGTAATGATTTTATGAAAAAAATGCACATTTTACAAAAATAAGAGTGAAAAATCAGTTATTCTAAAGAAAAGAGTGATTTTTCCCCAATATTATAATTAAGGATTAGTTTTCACCATGTATAATAAATAAAATGGTTGAAAAAATATAGACAAAGTACCAGGGCTATATCGGGATAACATGCAGCTTATGATCCTGCAACCTTTGCCCGAAAAATCTCCCTAAAAGTTTATCGGAAGGCAAGTACAAGACTGAACTCCGTCGGGAATACCTACTTAGCTCCTCGACGAAGTTGGAAAAATCTGGTAACGGCGCTGTAAACTTGCAGATTTAGCTGAATAGGCAGTGGGTGGATACGGTTAACCTACACAGGATAACGTAACCTTGTGAACCACACTGTAAAGAGAACCGGAGTCTACACCTTAGAGGTAAACATTTCCAGTACCTATCACGTGATTAAATTTGTTCCCCTGAAGCTATTCGTCGTGAGGTCTCTTCCATCAAACACTCTCCCCTACAACTTTGGCTTACCGGATGAAAAACTAGGATATCATGTCTGTTGAGATTGATTCATACCGTGATGATCCCACAAAACTGACCGGTCGAAGGAGTTGGCAAGAATTGGGAAAGTCTGGCAACGAATTGTGAGATATGTCCTTCACTGTACACCTTATTTATGGACTTCTCAAGGTTGACTGGTTACTGGGTATTATTATGAACAGGGTTTCTTCAAAAGAACACCTTTGTCATAAGACTATTGAAAAAATAGCAGATTTTTCGGGAAATTTACACCTTCCTCAATCTAAAATTTGTCAAATTCAAGCCTCCAGAACATTATAAATGATAGAAGAAAAGTAAAGCAATAAATCACATAAATTAAACACCTGTTCGAAGGTATTAACCTTACTTCCTGCCGTCAAGAGAGTTGGCAACACAGAATCTGTGGGTTGGGAACTACTTGGTAAAAAAATGGAATATTGACACGATCTGCTAGGTCAATAAACAAGTGAGGACTAGGTGCAGAGGGGGAAACAACTCGTTTATGAGCCTCTTCTTATGACTAGATACATTTTAGGCTGACTGGTTAATTTATTGGTTTGTTACCTGCGTTTTCTGTAGGATTCAACTTTTTCGCGGAGACATGGGGAACATTTTGCACTATTTAAGCGTCACCCCAGTGTCTGAATAAAAAAAGAAGATAGCTGTTAGTAAATTTGGTGGACGTGACAACGTTGAAAAAAATGGACACTCATTTTTGACTTGCATACAGTTCAATCAGGTACTCCCATATATTTTAAAAACGGTGTATAAATATTATCAATAAACTTTAAACCGAGCTAGCTTCCAAAAAGTTATTGCATGCATAAAGATGACCAAATTCCTTGTTCAAACATTTACAGTATCAGTATTTTTTTTATCAAGGGGAAAGTAAATACCTTTGGTGATGCGCAGTTCAAGTAACTCTTTCAGTGCTGATATGGGTACTCGATGTTTTGCGTGTAAATGGGAAATTTGGTAGCTTCGCGATATATTACAGCCGTCTGTGAGGTTAGCGTTGTCCCAATCAAATAACCAAATGGTTTGAAAATTTCGATGTTGTATTCTTTCGTTTCTTTTAAGTTTTGAAAATGTTTCTAATTTTTCAATGTGTAGTATGATTTTTAAAATAATTGTAACACCGATAGTTATACATGCCAGTACTATTGGTCTCTTCCCCATGGCAGTCTGTACTTTCTATTTCTACTTTTTATTAATAATTTTATGCAACCCATAACTATTCAAGAAGGAAGTCCCTTTCAGGAACAAAAACATTTTGTTTACTTGCTAAAATTAATATTGCATGTACCTTCATGGCAATATCAATAATATAGAAAATGTTGCCGGTGGCACCTGTTTGTTTACAATTTTTCAGAGAACGCTTTCACAAGAAGATATAACTTGAATGCAACTGTCGATGACGTTACTTATAAAGTAGTTGGCACCCTTGGCGAAACTTTACTGTGTCGCACCATATAAGGGGGGGTTCAAAGGGGTTGGGTGTGCTGTCCCTCTTGGGAAAGAAATGCTGTAATGCTTATTGGCGCATGATCCAGTGGAAATATTTTTTCCTGGATGATCTTAGGCCAGGTTATAATTGAGGGAGGTGCCACCCGGAGAAAGAGAAACTCTCATGTGGTTTTTCTAGACTAGTTTTTCATGAGGAACAAGAATATATGGGAAAAAAAGCCGTAACATGAGAAATGTTTCGTGAGGGCGCTTTTTTAATATATCCGCTAGAGACCCTATAGTGGGAGAGATTGGCCAACCATTGTTCTCAGATACGCATTCTGATTGGACGAAATGTATGGACACCATTTTGGAGCCAAAGTACGAGCTTGGAAGATCATGTGTAGCCTATGTACATTCGTGAAGTTGTGCAGGCTGTACTGTACGTACGTCTGGCCGGACGTACGCATCCTATGTAGGCTATTAGATAGACATGTTTTGTTTCCAAAATTGCGGCCAGGTTGTGCTGCATTTGGATGCACAACAGACCAGAAAGGGTTACAAGTTGTATAGATTCCCATCCTGTACAAAAAAAAAAGGCTTCGGTGGGCTGTAAAAGTTAGAAGGTTCAATTGGAATCCATCAAATAGCGATCGCTTATGCGACGTAACTTTACAGTATACAACTTAGTAATACATGTAGGCCTAACGTTAGAGTAGGCTTAGCCTTAGACTTCGTTCTGTACAAGGCCTAGCCTATACCGTGTACGGTGGTTCCATCTCTATATTCCGACTGCTTGATATGCCAACACATAAACCCAAATACAACTCATAACCCTTTGGCCTAACCGCCTAACCCTAATCCTAACCCTATTGGTGAGTTGTCGGAACATCCCGATAGAGACGTTGGAATACCAGAGCTGCAGTCCCCAGTCATAGGTGTAGGAGTAGTGGCGTATTTAGGGGGGGGGCATTGAGCCATACCCCCACCCAATGCCGATTTTGCTTTTACTTCCTAAAGATACGTAAAGTTAACACAAATTTTACTGCAAATGGTAGCATATGTGGCACCAGATTGCATGTAAGGACACTTAATTTTTCAAAAATTTTCAAAGGGGAGGGGGCACCCTATTGAGCCATGATTCCCCCTCACAGTCACTGATGCCGATGTTTTTGTTTTAGTTCCTAAAAATACGTCAATTTTTTAACACAAACTTTACTTCAAATGTAGCCTATGTGGCACAAGATTGCATGTCAGGACACCCAATTTTTCAAAAATTTTCATAGGGGAGGGGGACACAATAACAGATCAAACATTGCTCCTGGATCTATTAGTAACATGAGAAAACTGAAACATTTGCGTAACTTTGACTTTGATGTAGGCTTTTACATGGAATACACCCGGGTCAGTCACAATTTTATGAAAGCTAGGCCTAGGCCCATGGGCGTCAATCCTGGGGGGACAGGGGGACACGTCCCCCACATACACGCATTTTGGAAAAACACCCATTGACTTAAGATTTTGGCACAGTAAATTTTTAACAGAAGTGACCATGTCCCCCCACACTCGAATAAAGATGACGCCCATGCCTAGGCCTTTCCATAAAATAAAAAAGTCTCACTAGAGAGTGCTCCCCTATATTACCCCTTCCCCCAGACCTCTCCTGAATCTTTCACTAAATAATGAAAAATCTTAAATGATTAGTTGAACTTGCTTGCACTTTCCAAAAAAAAAAAAATCACCATTTTGCAGGTATGCCATCCTGCATTAACGTACTAGTAGTTTTGTTAAAAAGAAGGGGTAGACCCAGCCCAGAATAGACCCGCCCCCCTCTTACAAGCACAAAAATAAGACACACTAAAATGAGATTTTTTAACTAAAATCACTTTTAAAACTGTCAAAATAGCATACACCATTCTGCATTTTCGTCACTTTCTATTAGCAAAAGTTACTCAAAGTGGAGGGTGTTATCCCCTCCGCACTCTAGACCCCTCCCAGGTCGGCTTTTCTTGCCCTGGGTGACAAACTAAAGGATCCGGCAGACAGCGCTAGCCAGAGTCAACCGATACCAATGATTGCCACAAGAGAACAGAACGCTGTAACTCAACTTTGTTTTACATTTTGTACCGAAAACTGTACACACAGTGTATATGATGTCTGGCCATAGTTGACATTTGGCTCCAAAATGGCGCCCATGAAATAAGTTGGCCAATCTCTCCCACTATAGGGTCTCTAATATCCGCCAAAATCTACTATAAAGTACATATATGGGCTAAAAGCATTCATGAGGAACATTTGTCCCTGTTTGAATTGGTTTTCATCTTAATTATTGTAGTGCGCATGCGCGCTACAATACTGGCATTTATGCCATCCCCGATCAACTACTTGGCTGATCGGTGTATGTTTTTCATTTGCTCTTGCGATACACTAAACTCGCTGCTTTTCAAGTTAACAGGTTCGCTGCGCAGAGAAAACCAGAGCTCGCAGACTTGCAAATATGCAAATGTCCCCCGGATCACTGTTTTTCCTTTGCATGGGAAGAAAAGTAGATCGCTTTGAAAAACCTGTTTCTTCCATGTATTAGTGCAAGGGGTACATGTTTTTTCACGTGATTGGTTTACAATGCTATCACAAGGTAGATCACACTTGAAAATACTGATAAGGTTAAATGCAGAATGAAAACAGAAATTTTTAATCGAAGTGAGTTTGACGATTATGTATTAATCCGTGAAAATGAGCTACATTGTTTTAACTTCGACTTCGTAGAAATTCGTTAATTTTTGGTATAGAAAATAATTTCAAAATATTTCATTTTACCTTTATTTTAATGTCTAACAGTTCAGAAATAAGTATTCAGCAAAAACATTTCAAAAATTTTAAGGAACAAGAGTAAAACTTTTGAAAATTTTGAACTCTAATTTCACAAAAGTGTGAACGATGGAAACACTGCCTGCACAGCTCTTCGCTCTTCGCCCTAATAATCGTCGTCTCGTCGCGATCGGACTGCATGTATGCTGCATAACTGGTTCTTGCTCTATGGTTTCCGCCCAGCGATTTCCTGTGTTGAAGAACCAACCACGAAGGTAAATGTAAATGTACAAAAGCCGAACATATTCCAGAGTTATCCATCATAGCCCGGACTAATCCATATTTCAGGCAGGGGCGGCGCCACAGGGGGGGGCAGGGCAGGCATTCCCCACCCCCTATGGTTTTTGACCCCAAAAATAAAATCGTCTAAATAACGTTTTAAGACACATAATTTTTTGTGGGGGGTGGGGTGAGGTGTAACAGTATCATGGAATAAAGTATTGTGATACATTATCCGTCGCATATAGGACACTTTCGATTTGTAAATCCTCGAAAATTTTACGCGCTTCGCGCGCGTTGTCTTCTCTGTCTAACTCATCGTACATCTGCCCCATACTGCAATAGTCCTTCGTGCAAATATTTGGAATGTTCGAGTATACACGCATTCATCATTTGCTATATAGCCTATCTTCATCCACCTCAGAGCTTACACTTAGGCCTCTTCTACATCCCATAAGACCCATGATTGAATTTGTCTCTGAGATTTTTTTTTTTGTCGTTTAAGGGTTAATACCTAGTAGCGTAAACAATAGGGGGCTAAAATACAGTATATCCCCTGGCGAGATTCTGTGAAAATTGCTGTCTATTTGAAAACAAGCAAAACATAGTATTCAACACTAAACTGACTGATTTGAGTGATTAAAAGTTAATTCAAATCCGTATTTGACTGACGTATTTATCAATATTCTGTAAATTCTCGGACTACGCGCGAATGTGGTATCTATTGCGAATTCCATGGCCACTTTCACGACCGTGGCCCACGGAGAAGTAGCCTACATCATATTTTAGTGTGTAAATCCAGTACGCATGGACCTACCAGCTCTAGTTGTACACTTGCCCTACACATGCAGAGACATGTCTGTAGTGCAGTATCGCATCCAACCAGGGGAGGAAGGGGGGGTAGGATTTTCACTTCCGTGAACATTGTTCAAGCAATCACAAAATGGTTAAATTGGTACGCAGGGAAGGTCATACCAGAGGAAGAGTAAAAGTTCCGTGAAAGTGGGAAAACATGTATAAGGCGTGTAACATATCTAGATGTCTTCAGTGCAATTTGAAGGATCTGGGAAAAGGCCATTTCTTGCGATCTGAGAGCTGTTTTGGCAAAAATTTTATCGGCGCAGGTCTGAGAAAGACCATTTAATTTGCGATATAGGAACCATTTTGGCAACATTTTAAACGGTACGCTCCGTGCCAACCATTAGTGGCGCTCCGCTTCTATACCAACGCAACCAAACGCCGTTCCCACGCTCATGCCTGTCAGTCGTCACGTATCAAGTATCGTACGGTTCAAAACTGCCTCCAAGATCCCGAGAAGTACCATTTCATGCAGTCTGGGGGGTATGTAGGGCGAAAATTCTCTTGCACGCTTTCGTACCAAACTATGATGGCGCTCCGCTTCGATGGCAACTTCCATTCTGCGCCCCTCTCCCAATAGCCAACACAAATCGCCGCCCTTGCCCGTTTGTTATGTAATCGTCGACAATAAATGCAACAAAATTGGAAAACTGTAGTCGGCCAAAAGTAAAGAACGTTCGATTACATGCCTAGAAACTAGATTTCTCGAGAAAAAATATGACTTCAAAAGATGCAAAATATTGTACCAGATTGCGTCTAAGGCTTCCCGGTAGTCGAAAAATCTTTCACACCCCCTCCCCTTAACCCCTCCCTTAGAACCGCGCCCACTCATCTCATGCCTGGGGCGGATGCAGGGGGAAGGATGCAGTTGCACCCAAAAACTTCAAGAAAAAACGGCAAAAACGTTTGTTAAGCTACAGTATGAGGAGGGGACAGAATGCAAGTACGCTGCATCTTCGGTTTATGTCCGTCCCCTATACGTTTCTTTGCCTGCGTTTTTTCGTTTCTTCAGTTAAACGTAGGTAACCTGTCCGTTCATTGTCAGTTCTATTCCTTTACGCTTCCGTTACTTATGCGTTAGTGTCCTTCGAACATTCGGTACAGGTACTGTACTTCTACGTTTTATCCGTTTGTTGTCCGGTAATGATCCGGTGAGCAAATAGCAATCACCGAAGACAAACGGATACTAACGGAGAAGTCCAGTACGAGAAACGCACGAGAAAATGATAAAACGGAAGCTTAACGGATGAGTAACGAACACGTAAGGGGACCTTTTTCGGTCGACGTCCGGTCCAAGGTTTGTGCATGTTCAAAATCTCTCGCCGTTCATACCCGACGTTCCCGGTCATGAAACGAAGTCGGCGGAGGAGAACAGGAGACTAAACGGATACTAACGTACATCAACGGAGTGCCATTTTGAGTCTTCATTTCTTCTCCGTTATTGCAATCCGGTGAGCTGTGACAGGCTCGTAAAGACTGACGTGTGTTATGGTACGGTATCTCCTCCCTCTCCCTCCCTGGTGACGCCATCCCAACCAATTATTTATACCTCTGTCTGTGAATCCATTCTTAAGGTTTAAGTCCAAATTTTACATAAACAATACTGCAATAAAATAAATTTCAATCAGTTTTGTCTCTTATCCCATACATGCACGTTTCATTTTAGGAGTTTAAAGTGGACCTAAAGTGTAGAATTATAAGAATGTATATTTTAGACGTTGGAAACGAATTTCACTCACCCAACTTTCATTTTCATAGCTCACCCTGTTGCTGAGATATAAAAAGTTAAAATTTATTCAAAATAGTCGATTGCGCAATAATTTGTGATGATCTTCTTGTAAAACTCACATTACTTGCTTAGCTGCTTTTGTTTCCTTTTGAAATTGAAATGTTTATATAACCTTGCAAAAATTACTGTTGTACGGAGAGGTTTTGTATAGTCAAGTCACCTATAACAGTGAGAAAGTGATCACATTTTGGCACAAGGTGCAGATGCTTTCGAAAAAATAAAGAAAACAAAGAATGTAATTTGAGTAGTACAAGAATAACATTACAAATTATTGCGCCATCTACCATTTTAAATTGTACAAGCACCAACATTTTATATATCTCAGCTCAGGAATTCCTGTAAAGATGGCAGTTAAACCATTTGGATTCATTTTTTAAGCTTTGTAACATATGTTATTAAATTTTTACCCTTTAGGTACACTTTAAATTTAGCTAAAATTTGGCAGTTCTTTGTAGACCAAAAAAATGCATTTTCTATGCGCGTTTCTTTCAATATAAAAAGTTGATATAACTGTATTTTCAAAGCAAAGTGAACTCAAAGCAAGCTGGAGTGATTTCACATTCTCACATTGATGAGCAGTTCTCCCTTTTCTGTGCCTTTCAATCGTTTTGACTTACAGACCCTTAAGGGAGCAATTTGCAAAATTTCAATATTTCCTATGCAAATTACGTAATGATACCATACGATTATGAAGGACACTAAATCGGATTGAAATTTAATGATATACATAAATCAGTCTATTAATGTGAGGAAATGACGTCAATCCTGTTTGCGTAAAGTTTACTTTAGCTTGCAAATTTGGTTACATCATTGGTTCAAAAACTCGAAAAACTATAGGTAAAAATTTAATGTTATCTCATAAGAGTTACGATTCCTCTCCCTTTTATAAAATTCAGTTTTGTGTATCAGTGATTCGGCTTTTCTATAAGCAAAAAAAAAATCACATGATGAGGATTAATTTTTTCTCATTAATGTAGAAATTACAGACATGAGATCCATATTTCAAGGATGAATACATACAGTTTAGAACACTCGGGAAGTGCCGTTTCCGGCCATCTGGAGGGTTTGCAGAGTCAAAAATTGTCTTGAACGCTCCGCGCCAACTGATGGTGGCGCTCCGCTTAGAAATATGTATTACCATTTTTCATTGATTTATTTTTTTCTCCTTAATTGAGAAATTGCAGACATATGATCCATATTTCAAGGCTTGGTACATGCAGCTTAGAACACTCGGGAAGTGCCATTTCCGGCCATCTGGAGGGTTTTTGAAGCCAAAAATTTTCTTGTACGCTCCGCGCCAACCGATGGTGGCGCTCCGCTTAGATAGTCTTGCTGCACTCAGCCCCCACCCCCCCCCCCCAATATTTCTTCTTTCCGCCGCTCCTGCTGCATAGGTGAAAGCGTCTCATTTTGTGAGGGGCCGACAACCAAACCTTCTCACAGTTCGTATTTATTTTAGAAAAAAATTTTCTTAGAGAGAGAAAAATAAAGTCCAAGAAAATGAAAACGCCAAAAATGCAGGTTCTGACACGGCCGGGGGGGGGGGGGAGGTAGGGTGAGGCTCGGAAGTCTTTAATGCCTGCACCCCAAAGCAATAAAGCTGGGTCCGACCCAGCATGCTTTGCCGCCCCCCCCTTTCGAAAAACCCTGGCACCGCCCCTGCATACAGGCAACAGTATTACATGTCGAAACTTCTTTAGGTCTTGTACTATTGTATTGTCAGTAGGCCTACATTACTATTACTAATGTACTAACAGTAACATCACGCTTTTGTAAGGCAATAACTTTCATAATAGTGTAGCTAGGCCTAGGCTAGATTGACGAAACAGCGTATTCGTATTGCTAAGTGCTAAGGCATAACATAGGTGTTAGAGGCTAACCCCTAACGTTTGTTTTGCTCGGATGAAAAAAATATTCTTTATACCTCCATTTACATTCTGTAATGCCTGTAACCAGTGGCGGTAGTATACCTAACTTGTCAGTGTAGTGTACTATGATTCAAAGGCATGAATTTACTTAAATTCACGCTTAGGCCTAACCTAGTGCAGTGTATCACGTATTTATTCGGGGACTGAAATTTCCCAACAGTGTTGACAAAACTTTCTAATGAAAGGACTTCCCACTGTTGCCTTTACTGTTTCCTTCAAATTCGTTTGATTATTGTTTCCTTTTGATTGCAGTTTCCTATTATTGCCTTTGGTTGTTGCTTTCCTCAGTTACTGATACCATTGATTGTTGTTTCCTACAGTTCCATCAAAAATTGCTTCCCTCTGATTGTTAATCCTACTGCTTGCCTTTACTGTTTTCTTCAAATGCTGTTGATTATTATTTCCTTCTGATTGCAGTTTCCTACTGATGTCATTATTTGCTCTTGCCTCATATTCTGTATAACTGTAACTACTGTTGCTAACAAATTAAGTTGAACATGCGCTCACAAAAATTGATTTTAGTTCAAGGTTCTTTTCATCAAGGTTCAACATGTTTTTCCAAAGAAACCAAGGGGAAACAGTGCATGCCAAATTTCCTTATATTTTTATCAGCTACTATTTTTAAGTCACCAGCCTTATTTTCATCCCAAGATCTTGATCAAATTTTAGTACGTGGGGATGAAATGTATTCTTTCATATGTCAAACAACAGGCAAACAAAGTACTTGGTTACACGTGACAGATTTACCCATGTATTACATGTTTGGGGGAAATGCTTTTCCGTTACATTAGTGAAGACTTTCTCTGGGATTGTTTCATCCATGAAAATGCACATGGTAGACGAAATAAACACATTTTCTGTTTCAAACGCATTAGCAACTGCTTTCCATCATTTCCCAACTTGTATTTTTGTATCAAATGGAAATGCTATTGCCATTTGTAATGAAAAAGATACTGCATCATATCTGATCTTTGATTCTCACAGTAGGAATAATGACGTTTTTTTTTTTGAGGTAGATGGAAAAAGTATTATCCTACAATTCCAAAGTATTAAAGATGTCAGTTTGCATTTAAATCAGCATCTGTTATTAGGGCAAGAAGAGCAATGTCAGTTTAACCTTCACTCTCTCAAGCTTCTCACAGTAGACATGTCAATGTTCCTAACATTGCCGATACAAAGTAGGTGCATGTTGCAGAGTCCTCTAAATTTTTTGCAGTTGGGTACACAGCCTGTGGCAGATGACATGGGACAAAATAACTGTGAACATTGCCAAAATGCATATGTTATGGATAATTGTTTTGTAGAAGCAGTTGCCTCGGTGATAATTTTTTGTCTCAATGTCTAATCTCATCCCCACACACCCTTACTAGCAGTCATCTTCATGGACTATATTGTGTAAGTTGTGAATTTGTTCATTTCCTCCAGAAAAAGGCACAGGTAACCTATTCTGGTGAGACAGTCACTAATTTGCTATCTAGTGTTTACTATGCATTTGACGGTTATTATTACGCTACGAAAGTAGGGAAAGCATGTTCAGGAATTATTACAAAAGATGAATCGAACAAAGATAACAATCATGTGAGCCTAATGAATGCAATAGCTTTAGCATCCTGTGACTCGTGCTTTCTCATTTACATGGCAAAGAGTACCACTGCTATTTGCTTTGATGAAAACTTAAGACTTTTTTTTATCTTTATGACCCTCAGCATTTCCCCTCTATGCTTAACCAGAAAAAGAAAACTACACTTGAAGATGTACTCATTTCTTTTAAGACTCTCCGTGACCTTTGTCATCATCTTGAACAAATATCTGTAACTGCAGAACAGTGCACATTTGAAGTTGTACCATTGAAAATCCGATCTATTACACTCAAAACTTTCAAATATGCTTTAGTGGAACACAAATGGAAATTTAGAACTGCACATTCAGCTAACAGCACAGATGGCAAGGTTACAAAAAAACATTTGCCCAGCAAAATGTTGGACCAACAGCAGCAAAATACAGTACAAAATGGTTCCCAACATTCAGGCACACCTGTTACTTGCTCACATCCTGTGTCTCAAGAAACGCCTCATAAATTGCACTGTGCTGACGATTTAAATAGAACCACCCCAGATTCAGAACAAGTTGTTCACAGACAAGTTAAGCAGTCATCCCTAAGTAATCCAGCTAATATCCAGGTACTTGAAGACACAAATAAGTCTTGTCTGGCTCCACCATATAATGCAAACGGAGTTGAATCAAATGGTTTACACCTTTAGATCATATCCTTCAACTTCCAGAAGTACAGAACAGAAGGGGTTCAGATGCTTGATCAGCAGTCATTTGCAGGTAGTTCATCCACATGTAGTGCAACTGTGCATATAGAGACAGATACAAATGTTCAGGTATCATCAAACAATGCAAGCAAAAGTTCACCAACTGATTTGCACAATACAGCAGTTACTTCTATGTTAGAAAAGTTCAAGAAATCATGTACAAAAAAAAAACAATTTATGTGTGTTGTATTTGTAACAGACTTTTATTTCGAAACCAGGTTTAAAAGTTTTATATGACAAACTACAGTCCAGATTTTTTGATGCAATTTTATTCAAGTGAAGACATTCTTGCACAAAGTAACAACATGATTTGCCATTGTTGCAAACAGAATATGATGAAGCTAAAGATACAATGTCAGGCTCAAGTAAACAACATGAAACCTTCAGATCAACCACCTGAATTATCCCAACTAAATTGCCTTGAAAGACATTTAGTTGTACCAGTAGTACCATTTATGAAAATTTCCTCCTTACCAAAAGGTGCTCAAAAAAGGGTTATGTGGTCCTGTTGTTTGTGTTGTATCAAATGTAACATCCGCAGCCATGCAGTTACCAAGACTTATGGATGATGATAGCCTTGTGAAAGTAAAACTGAAGCGTAAGCTACAGTATAAGGGGCATCATTTGTTTCAGACTGTAAATCCACACCTAATACATTCTGCTTTCTCCATTCTCAAAACAGTTAATCCACACTATGAAAATATTAGGATTGAGGATGAAAACCCTGTAGACTTTCAAGAACCTTTACCATCTTCCACAGAAAGTACATCAGGAACAGTTGTGAATAGGACCACAAGTACTAAAAATGTAATCACAAGTTGCCCTGTAACATCAGTGACCCTCACAGAAGGTACAGAGGCAAATACTGGGGATTTGTCTCTGGTAGAAAATGTGCAAGCATTTCATTCTGGGAATGAAATAGAACAAAACTCACAAAATTTAGACACAGTACTATCACAGGATCTTTCTGATATTCAGAATGGCAATCAATAAGAGGAAAGCAATTTTTCTCAAACATCTGCACCTTTATATACATGCCTTCAACCGACTGACATTGCTCAGATTGTTGCTGAACATGTTGATGATACAGTACTGTGTGTTGCCCCTGGTGAAGGGCAACAGTTCCTAAGCATTTCCAATAGTGAAGCACCAGCATTTGCTACCCTTTATCCAGATGGAAAAAATACATTCAAAGAACAACGAATGGTAAAAATTTCTACAAAAAGATATTTCAATGCAAGGTTACTCTCTTATGATACACGGTTTGCCCATAATCCAGAATACATATTCTTTGCTCAATACACAACAGAGCTTCATGAAATTTTATCATCCATATCAATTGCAATGAGAAAGGGGTCAAAGAGAACTTCAACTGGAAGGATAATTGCATCATCCATGCTCCAGAACAAGGAGAGTATGCATCAGATTCTGTCAAAAGATGATGGTTACTATGTTATGAAGAAAATACGTGGCACTCCAACATATTGGGAATGTAGCATGTGTGACCTCTTTGCTGTGGTACGGCAACTTGGTATTCCCGCATAGTTCTGTAGCTTTTCTGCAGCTGATAGGAGATGGACTGAAATTGATGAAGCTATTCTTCAACAACAAGGAAAAGTTATTCCAAAAAACATTGACTGGGCCACGCATTGTCAAATAATAGTTAGTAATCCTGTAACATCCACACGCATGTTTGAACACAGAGTACAAGCTTTTATCAAGGATGTCATTTTGTCTCCTGCTCAAACAATTGGGCATGTAATTGACTACTTTTACCGAGTTGAATTTTAGCAAAGGGGCTGGCCACATATTCACTGCTTATTTTGGGTCAAAGATGCTCCCTTGTATGGAAAGTCTAATACAGATGAAATAGTAGCATTCATAGATAAATATGTTTCCTGTAAAATGCCATCAGCAGCAACTGAGCCACAGCTTCATGAGAAAGTATTACCTGTGCAAATGCATAGTAAAAATCATTCTCATTCTTGCAAAAAAGGTAACAGAACAAGTCGCTTTAACTTCCCAAGATTACCTTCGAAAACTACATTCATATCCAAACCAACAGTTGATGCTGATAGTGTGAATAACTCTACACCTGGCTATTCTAATGCTGTTAAAAAATTGTGGGATTCTTTCCGTCATGACACAGATCATTCTCTTACCATAGATGAAGCATTTCAAAGAGCAGTTATCACTCAACAGCAACTCCAAGATTGTGTCACAGCAAACACACACAAAAAGAAACTATTTGGTTAAGAAGGGAACCTTCAGATGTATGGGTCAACAATTACAATCCAATACTGCTTATGGCATGGGATGCAAACATGGATATTCAATTTGGATGCATACAGTTGTATTATGTACATTTTATCATACATAAGCAAGGCAGAACGCGAAATGGGGGATCTCTTAAAAACAGCTCAACAAGAAGCACGTGAAAGGAACCTTAATGCAATGGATGAACTAAGGAAATTGGGTAGTCATTATCTGCTTCATAGGGAAGTCAGTGTAATGGAATCTGTGTATAGAGTTACAGGGATGCATATGAAACAATGTTCACGTCAAGCAATATTTATCCCAACAGACCCTGATTCCGAGAGACTATCTCTTCCTTTACAACAATTGCAAAATAAGCAGGAAAATACTGATGAAATTCTGATGCCCAAAATGATTGATAAGTACCTAGGACGCCCTAAGGAGTTAGCAAATATTTGTTTGGCTACTTTCGCTTCTGAGTGCCGCTACATTGGGCAACAAAATAATGCAACTGACTCAATTTCGTTAATTACTGGCCTTGACACAATTGAAAAAAGGCTTAACAAGCCTGCTATCATTAGATATCCAAAAGTCAAGATTCAGAAAGATCGTGAAAAGTATTACAGTAGTATTTTGCGTCTGTACCTGCCATTCACTGTAGAAGAGTTCAAACCAACAACCTATGACACTTTTGAAAGTTATTTCCTCCAGGGTTCATACAATGGCAAATTTGTGAGGGAAATTGTATCAGCTAATATGCAAAAGTATGAACCTCTAGCAAAGGAACTTGAAAATTTATCGGAAAATCTGCAAGAAAACCCTTATCAGGAAAATTCATGGGCAAATCTAGCTCCTCAAACTGAAATGGAAAGGATTCAACAGACACAAGGAATGAGCACAGAAGAGTACATACCTCCAGAATAGTTTGAAATAATTTCAGAATTGCAGCAACTTACCTTCTCCAGTAATGGCATGGTTGGTGAATTTGCACTTGAAAGAATGGATTCATCTGTGTTGCAAAGTGAAATCACATCTATGTTAAGGACGCTCAATAATGAGCAGAGGCAACTATTTAACTCAATATTGCACCATAATACCCAGTCACTCTTTTGTCACTATAAAGATATAATAAGCAACCTTGAGTTCATGAAAGCTGACATAATATGCTTATCTGAAACATGGTTGTCATCTGTCAAGTTGCATTGCATTCAAATACCTGGGTACAATTTACATTGTTCCGACCAGCAAGCAAGAGGACAGGGTGTTGCAATATACATACGAGATAAGTACAGGTATACATTCATTCCCCTAGAAACAGGACAATGTCATTCATTGTTAGTAGCAACCCACACCACGCCATCCTTTCTGATACTAGTGTTGTACAGACCAACATCAATAACAGCAACATACTTTTTGTCACTCCTAGTTAAATCCCTCAATCAAATGGAGACATGTCATCAAATTTACAAAACAGATTACAAGGTCATTTTAGGTGACTTAAATTATGACCTACTGAAACTACCATCATTGGGACCCCTCAGAGGTCTCCATCAAATAATAACTAAGCCTACAACTTCTGCAGCGACCCTTTTGGATCCTATATAGGTTAGTCATTTGCCAGCAGCTTATAACTCTGGTGTTCTTAATACGTACTACAGCTATCATGAACCAGTGTATTTTGCAATAAATCTAGATGAGTCCCAGTTGTGATTGTTCTCCAGAATTTTCAACACAAATAATATAGTACATTTGATCAAGATTCATCTTAAATTCAATGACTGACTGACACAATAGCACATTATATTTTAAACAGTTTGTTTACACCATATACGTATACTATGCAAACTGCTGCATACTTAGTAATATTGTTCGAATATAAAAATATTGATCACAAATATGGATGTTAGTTTTTGTGCCTGATATCATGCAAAATGACCTCAACAATATTACAATTCAAAACCTGCCACAATCTTGTAAAGTTTCAACCTCACATGTAGTGACAGACTTGATTGGTTAGTGGTTACAACTGTAGTGTATGTTTAAATAATCTTGCACACACACATTTACCTTTCCCCACTCATCATATTTGTTGCATCTTTCATATGGAGTAATTCGGTTTATTTGGAATCAACCCTCAAAACTTTCTGTTTTGGATCTAAAAAGTTTTTAAAACCAAATTCTTAGTCTTTGTCTCATAAAAAATGAATGGGATTACAACAACCCAACTTGATTATGCTAGGCAAGCTGTTTTGTACTGATGGGCTGTTTCTTTGTATGGTTGGACATACAGCACACCTGTATGTCACTTACGACAAGTTAAAACATTCAAGAGAATTGCCCACATTGAAATGCAAGACACGCACCCTGTACACTATGTCTATAGTATGTTAAAAGATCAGTTATTTCATAAATGGGCAATAACACAGTAAACCAACTCAGAATTTTTATATATATTTTGTTTTGTTAATTAGTTTCATATGTTTTATTATGTTCAGGGCTAATCCTTAGATGTACAGAGATAGCCTGAGCTTAATATTGATCAAAAAGTGCCCCAATGGGTTAGTTACTAAGTATTGCTACATATATTCCTCAGAAAATGGCAAAAAGTATGTACATGATAAACTTTCAGAAAAATAACTATTTCTATTTGGTACAGTATGTCAGTGTGTTACACCTGTTAACCTGTTATTTTTCTTGATGTATGTCATTTTTCTCCCGTTATACTTTTCGTAGGACCTACATAGAAATAATTTTTCAAAATTGAGGTAGCAAGATGAAAAATTTTAGGCTATATCTGTACATCTGAGGATTAGCCCTGAACATAATAAAACATATGAAACTAACACAGAATGGAAATTAACCCTTATGTGATGCTACCGTGTTGGTAATTGCCCAGATATATTCAATATCATTCTCCTATTTTCAGATGCAGAAAATCAGTGGGATTATTAACAACTCTGATCCCAAAAAGCCATACCACCCACCATTAAAAGTTGTGCTTGCAACAAGGAGTGATCGTATCTTTTACAAGAAATGAACCACTGACAAACAAATGATGTATGTTGCATTATGTGATGCAACTGGTCATTTGAAGGTAACTTTGTATGAACCTTCCAAACTTGATAACATAACCAACGGTTCCACCATTATCATCAGAAACTATATGGTCAGAGATGACAAGACGATTGCAATACCTTCACAGTCCCAGATCTTCAAAAGCAGCAACCTTCAAGTACCAGAAAACCTTTCGAGCCAGGCCATATCATCTGTACGACCACCAACAGCCCCACCAATACCAATAAAGGAAGTGCATGTATCACCAGTCAAAGCATTGACTTCAGTCAGTGGTGTAATAGCACAGGTTTGTTCCAATAAAAATACAGAGCTCCAGCCTCTGTATGTACTAAAGTGCCGTCTGCACCAAACTTGCATTACTTATAGGACTTTTCCAATGGTACTTTAAAAGAATCCTAAATGAAAAGGAAAATTTTTTATCTCACACCTTTCAACCCCTGATATCTTGGTCAATAATAACTGCAAATGTTCCCTTTTGAAGGTAGATTGGTCTCTTGGTCTCAGCAATAAAGTGGCTTCCATAACTTGCTTCGGCATTGTCAGGTTATGTTATAATAAAATGTTATCTTTTTCAGGTTTCCTGATTTTATGAAATGTTCATACTCTCTGTTGTCCTTGTAGTATCCTTCAACAGGGCATAAAAATCTGCAACACTTTGTATGTATCTACTTTGCTTTATATATGTATCAAATAACACAATTTCATTTGTAATACCTAATCCCACCAGTGTTTGCACTGGCCGCTGTGATGCAATAGCTTAGTAATTTAATACATTAATGTTCACAAAGGAAAAATATGTTTCAGATTCCTATTGATGATAACAAAGATAAAACATATATGTCAAATACTGTATTAACCAAAAGTAAAGCTAGTGTAGACGCATTTCAGCAGCTTGGATTCAAAAGTTTGGTGCCAAATACAGCTCATACCTGCCAAGAAAGCACCAAAATTCCAAGAATTTGTAGGGCTCAGAACAGGCCCTAGACTAACATTACTTCTAACAGTGGACACAAACTTGGGCTACCTATGGCCTCCCCAACCTTCGTACCTACCTTCCCACCCCAACTGTGAGAAATTAAAAAAAAATCTTGAAATAAATCTCTCTGATTGCAATGTTTAATGTTTCACTCCATAATCTCTTCTAACCTACAGGACGAATTACCAGGACAGGTCCATGTTCGTGGGGAGCCAGTCCCAGTTCGGACAATTCTTTTAGAAGACAGAGAAGCAAAAGTCAAGGTTGCGTTATGGAGAAATGAGTCGGGAGCCCAGACACAAGTTGGAGATTTTGTCTCCATACAAAATATTGTGGTACAAAACGACAAAGGGGAAAACTTTCTTCTACAAGAAGGACAACCATCAAGGAATCAGTGCATGTTCACATACTTTTCTGTACCAAATGTTTCATTTTCTACAGACACTTACGACTGCATAACTTCCAAATAAGACTGTTCAAGGATAGCTATCAGCTTTAAAGTGGACCTAAAGTCTAAAATTACAAGAATATATATTTTAGAGGTTGGAGACTGAAAACCATTCATCCAACTCCCATCTTCATAGCTTATTCCATTCCTGAGATATAAAATGTTGAAATTTATTCACTTAATTTGAAAAAGTCGATTGCGCAATAATTTGTGATGTCCTTCTTGTACAACTCACATTACTTGCTTTTGTTTCCTTATGAGATTAATATGTTTATACGACCTTGAAACAGTTACCGTTCCCTCGCATAGCATGTTGTGGTGAGAGGGCTTTTATAGCCAAGTCACTCTATAACAGTAAGAAAGTGATCACATTTTGGCACAAGGTGCAATGGCTTTCGAAAAAAACAAAGAAAAACAAAGATTGTAATTTGAGTAGTACAAGAATGACATCACAAATTATTGCGCAATCTACCATTTCAATTTGAGTGAATAAGCTTCAACATTTTATATCTCAGCTCAGGAATGTCCTGTGAAGATGGGAGTTGGACTATCTGGAGGCATTTTTCAAGCTTTGTAACATATATTTTTGAAATTTTAGACTTTAGGTACACTTTAAGCAATTCTGTGGTCCTAAGTATTGCATAGCATTCATTGGAGGCACACACTATTCCTTAATATATTGGCACTTTGTATTGATTTTGCAATGGCTATATGCATTTTATCCAAGAGTAGACAAGGTACTTTCACTATTTTTGGCAACTCCATGTAACTAGACTAGGAAGGAAAGTATTCAAAAAACTTAAACAGCCGTGATACACCAAGATGGAAAGCTATGCTGAATTTGTCATGTAGATCCTCATTTTTAAGTTTAGTAATGATCCTATGTATCTTCCTTTTCAAATAAATCAACAGAAGACTGAACGACCTGCTGAGGATATCTCAGAAGAGATCATTGCTTATATTGAAGACGAGAATGACATGATACATCTACTTCTGGCAAATAACGAAATGGTCGCAACAAACATCGAACTCCTGAAAACAATTTTCAACATTGAAGATGAGAACTGGCAAGCAGTCCTAGAAGCTTTCATTCCTTTTAAAGCCAACATGACAGTGAAACAAGGTGAAATCACAAGAATCGACATCCAAAGTGTTGCTAACGTGGACAATCCGTAATAGCCTCTAGCGCTATATCCAGTATAATTTGTACCATGTCTTTCTGCGCATATATCGTGCACATCAGTTACACTAACCATGGCTGAAAGTACATCTCTGTGTATGGCCAAAAGCTTGCCACCAACAGCATCATTTATCTCATACATATTTGGTAACCATAGCATTAATTCTTGACAAAGAACAACATATACATTATTTTATGTAAACTCAGTGTACCTACTGCAAGTAGTTACACTAACTTCTCCAAGACTACTCAAATGTGTAGACTTAGTTACACGTCACTAGAAGCATTCTATTATCTCAATGTACATACAAGTTACGTTAGCAACTGTTGGTGTTTTCCTTTTTATTTTGAAGTCCTGTTTCTTTTTAGTAGTTGTTTGCTTCCATGTTTCAAGTTTACTTTCAAATGTTTAAGTTCTCACCATATTGTTTCAAATAATCAAATAATCCCAAAGCCTAATGCCTGCCTGCTTATATGATAACCTTGGGAAACAATATGATATCATGTTCAAACACAATGAGCAATGATACAGAATATGCCATACTCTGAAATTTCATGTAAAATATGAACTACCATCCTACCAACAAGGCACCTGGAAACCTTTCTGTGAGATATGTTCTTGATCAATGTTAATAACCTTTCTACAGCAGTGTTTATCACTTCACCTTTATCACTCATTTCTATTACTCACTTTTTGTAAAAATGTTACCCTTCTCTTACCAGCACAGATTTAGTGTAGTTATCTTATAAAGAAAATTACTGTCACAAATGGGACAGGTAGAATTGGGTAAAATATTCTTGATATGACGTCCTTTCAATCAGTTTTTATGATAATTTTCCTCTCAACCTCTTGTTCATTTATGCACATAAAATGTTTTATGATATAAGCTTTCAACCTTCCTGATATTCTTCAACTAAGTTCCTGTATTATTGTTGAGATCATTCACATTTATAATAAGGAAATGCTGTGAGACTATTGAAAGAAATGGTCACAAGCATATGATACTTAACATACTAACAACTGCAACCTTGAAGTATTACTGTAGTTAAATCCAGTTGTACTTACTATGGTTTTATGTATCATATATCAAGGCTATCTTTCCATTCCATAATAATTTTATATTTAAGTAACATGTAATTTGGGCTTGTTCTCATTTATTTATTCCTTGCTGCAACATCTAAGACAGTCTGTGCAGTCATGCTTATATGTATTTTAGGTGTGTGTGTCTTTACAATGGCCTACCTTGTAAATACATACCTCAAGAAAAGAATTTGCAGGGATGTCACACTACATTCCTTTATTCTTAATATCCATCTAATACTACTTAAATCATGTCCTTGTATAAAATACGTTCTTGTTTCATCATGTTTTATACTTTTCCCCTCTAATAAATGTTTCTTAACTGAGAATACAAAATACACAATCTCTTCTATCTGTTTTATAGTTATGCACAAAACCATGACAGAATGCTCATATTGAATTAGGAAAGTCTTCCCACAGTTTCGCTAAACGTCTGTTTGAATATCCTGCACCTTAAAAGTGTTTAACAAAGCCTTCTTTTTGTAGGTTACTTCTTATATTTGACATCTTCTTGATGGAAGTTGAAAGGCTGGTACCTTACTATAGGAGCAGTAAATTTTACGTGTAGTATTATTTTCCAAACTTGAAATATCCACATTGACATAACTTGTCTTTGACAGGAAATGCCTTCCAAAATGATATAGCCATTCACCTCATGGTAAACAAAAAGTGGCATATTCCTCCTCAATTAAATTTATCTTGTTTATTGTTGGTAATTCAGCCTGGGTCAGGAAACGTCTTGGATTCATGCCAAATAATACACCAAATCGTTTGTAGTTGAACATCGCGTATATACCTCTTTTCAAGCTGCTCAGACAGAAACAAGGCAGGAGCTGTACCAGTCTATTCCCAGGACCACCAATTAACATCCCCATCCAAAGAACAAAAATGTATTCCTTATCTTCAGCCTTTTTTCAAAGACTGGGAGACTGGCCAGATTGGTGAACCTTGCTCACCACCACAGCTCAACAGCTGGAGCAACCATACACCTGAAACTGACAATTTCCAGAAATGAACATCATCTTGAGTCGGCAACCAGAAACTTTTTTGAAATGACCACTTTCAAACCCTTTCAACACTGCTTCAAACGACCTTCCAAAACGACCAGTTTCGGTCATTAGAAAAAAATCCTTGTCATTTCACCTGGCCTGATCCAGAGATCACTCGAATGCAAGGCTTTACAAGTTTACTACATATTCTTATTACTAGAAGCCACAAACTCTTAAATGACTTCAAAACGTCACATGAAGACCCACTTTAACCCTTCACCGTGCGCTACTATGACGTGTATTTTCTTGCAAATACAGTTTTTCTAGTTAGGGAATGAAGCCAAAGGTGCCCATGTCTCTATATCCGATTCGAACAGGCTATGACATCACGCATATGGGCTGAGAGACCCGAGGCGCAGTCGAGGGTCTCTGCCTATATGCGTGACGTCATAGCCTGTTCAAATCGGATATAGAGACATGGGCACCATGACTTTATTCCCATTCATAAATACTTTAATTTTGGAGAGGCTAATTTGCGAAAAAGCTTTCTTTTTTAAGAATTTTTCATTGATCATGAATTATTTTCCCAAGCTGCCTAAAGTTTTGCAGGTGTCGTGACACGAAATTAACTCTGGCATCGAGTATGAGCCTCCTGCTAGTTACGTGCAGTGTACGACCTTTACAGATATTGTACGTGCAGCGTACGCATATCATATCTGCATACTAGCTTTGTTAACACTGAGGCTGTCATATTTATTCAAGAAAACTTGTTGTCTCTTTTCCAATGAGCATCTTTTGGATTATTTCGAGCGAGCTCATATTTGAAATGAGGATTTCTGTTCAATTTACTTTGACGAATTGGTAGTATACAGACGTTGACAGTTCGACTGAAATTACATTTACAGTAGAGAACATCCCAGCTTGGGGATGTGTAGTTTTGGTGCTGTTGCTCATGGTGAGGTTTGACCTTAAACGTTGGGCTTTACTACCTTGTTGAAAAGAATTAGGATACGTACGTCAGGCCTAGCCTAACTAGCGTTACGTTGTTTGCAAACGTTGAATCAGTAAAGTCGCAGTTTGAAGACTAATGCACTTGATCTGAGATTGCCATTCATTTGCAAACAATCGGACATTCTCACCTTTGCGATACGGAGGAGTCTCCAACGTTAACAGATATGACATTAATGTTGATGTGCATCTGTGCCCTGACAATATTGAATAGCCTAACGTTAGTGTCTTCCGATCGCAACCGGAGTGGCATAGGCCCTACATGAGAACAGTTATGGGCTATAACATTAGGTTGAAGTCATACCTGGAATCCTCTGGATGGTTTTTATTGCTTTCTTTAAATTTTAGTGCACAGAATGCATGGCCAACGTTATCCTTTTGGAACTGAAAGACGACTTTTTGAGGTTAGTGTGAGTCCTTAGTTCGCTTCTTTGCCTAATTCTCAGAGGGCCTAGCCTAAGTGCAGGACAGCTTTTGGGGTGTGAATGCCAAGTGTCTTTGATGACAACAATTATTCAGATCGCCTTCACCAATGACTGGTAATAGGCCACACGAAATCAGGATCATTATTAGGCCTTAGGCTACTATCTGTAATCTCCTCCTGGAGGACATCATACTATCAAGATCACATCGTTCAAAACTGAGACTAGAATTTGGCAAATGACTTGTTTTTTTTTTCGTCTGCCTCAGAGAAATGTCTTCTAGAGGTAAGAAGTGCTGTATAATCCCTTCTTATCAACAATGTACCAAACAAGCAGACTATGTTTTGACACACTTTATTACGTTAGACTGGGAGCCTACTCACGGTGATATTCCCCTGCGCGACTTTTCTCTTGAAAAGCCAGAATGTCGCCTGTCGGAGCTGATTATTTGCCTAAACATACATTCATCATAAGTCAACTGTCAATCTAAGCATATTTAGTTCAATGATAACAGTGACAGGAACAAAAATTGCAATATTGGTACCATTGTACCTAGTTTCGTTCGTCTATGAATAGTCCAATGACTAGTATATGCAAGCTGTATCTACAGTTAGAACATGTTGATCGCACACTTGCTCTCCACACACCCTATGTCTCTATACTGGATTAGAACATGGGTAACTGACTAATCAGAGGCCAGCATTCTCAAGAAGTATTTATGAATAAAGCATAAATAAGCCTAGTTTGGTATTGCATATATACTTGAATTATAAAAACGGGGACACTTTTCAAAATGGCCGCCATCATTCAATAAATTCAATTACATAAGGAAAATAATCCTTAAAAATATTTTCAGCATATTTAAATTTAAAACCTGTTCATATTCTGTAGTAAATATTTAAAAGATATTTTTCTGGACATTTTATGCAGGATCCAGGTCAACCAAAATGGCGGAAAAAGCAAAACGACCACCAATGCATTAATTATGTCATGTATTATAATAATAGGAAAAATAATCATTAAGAATACTTTTGACACAGATAAACCTAATTTGTGCCCATGTTCTATTGTAAATGTTCCAAAAGTGTTTTTCTTGACATTTCTTGCAGAATCCAGGTCGACCAAGATGGCGAAAATAGCAAATTGACCGCTAATGTTAAAATTTCAACATATTTTAATACTAGGGAAATAATTCTTAAAAATATATTTGTCACAGTTGCTCTTTATATTTGGCCATTTTTTGAGCCAAAGATATTAAACATCTTTTTCAAAACATTTTTTGTTAGAATTTAGGTCAACCAAGATGGCGGAAGAAGCAATAAGGCAACCAGTGGTATAATTGTAATGCGGTATTTTAAATTACTAAGGAAAATAATCCATAAAAAATATTTTGAAAACACGTAAACCTAAAATCTGTCCATAATTTGTAATAAATATTCAGAAAGTATTTTTCTGGACATATTTCACAGGTTCCAGGTCAATCAAGATGGCGAGAGTAACAAAATGGCCGTTACTATGGCCGTTATTATTATATTATCATAGTGAATTAAAATAATGAGAAAAATATTTATGAAAATATGTTTGACACACTTGCTCTTAATATATGGCCATGCTTTAATTATTCTGTAGACCGTTTCTGTAAGAATCCAGGTCAACCAAGATGGCGGAGATAGCAAAACGGCCGCCAATGGTATAGATACAAAATAGCATATTTAATAAGGGAAATATTCTTTTTTTTCAACACATTTAAACCTAAAATCTCCATAATCTGTAATCAACCAAAATGGCCGTCAAATATTCTTTCTTATTATTCAGTATATTATGATAATTATATTTGCGGCCATTTTGCTGTTCCCACCATCTTGGTTGACCTGGATCCTGAAAAACATATCCAGAATATTACTTTCTGAATATTTATTAAAGAATATGGGCAGACTTTATGTTTAAATATGGTTGAACTATTTTATTTTCGTTATCACTATGCTATAGTGCATCTATACCACTGGCGGCCGTTTTACTATTTCCGCCATCTTGGTTGTCCTGAATTCTAACAAACACGGTCTTAAAAATAATTGTTCATTATTTGGGATAAAGCGTGGCCAGATATTAAGAGCAAGTATGTCAAACATTTTTTCATAAATATTTTTCTCATTATTTCAATATACTGTACCGTAATTATATAATAACTATAGAGTGGCCATTTTGTTGTTTTCGCCATCTTGGTGGACCTGGAACCTGTGAAATATGTCCAGAAAAATATGTTCTGAGCATTTATTACAGATTATGGACAGATTTTAGGTTTAAGTGTGTTAAAAATATCTTTTACGGATTATTTTCAGTATCAATATTAAATATTGCAATTACACCACTGGCGGCCATTTTGCTTCTCCTGTAATCTTGCTTGGCTTGAATTCCAACAAAAATGTTTTGAAATAGATGTTTGGCTCAAAATGTGGCCAAATATAAAAAGCACCTATGATATATATATATATATATATATATATATATATATATATATATATATATATCTAATTCGGCACTTAGGGGGAAAGTTGTTGTTGAAAAGTCGACCTTAAGGGGAAAAAAATTTTCGGGTGAAATATAAGTTTCGCCTTAACGTTTCCACACACTTTTTCTATAGGAATACGTAAACTTACAAGAGCGCCCTCTTAGATTTACAAACTAGATGCCATTACTTCAAAGTTGTCAAATTTACGGACACCTAGCTGTTAACACGAACGGATGGCTGGCCATTGAAATAACGTTAATTATATATTTAAACGTTAAGGCGAATTTATTTCTTATGTATTTTATTATCTTTTTTTCGCCCTTTGTACCAGCAGATATAACAATTTCCCCTTAAGGTGGGAATTAGCGTTATATATATATATATATAAATATATTATATATATATATATATATATATATATATATATATATATATATATATATATATATATATAATATATATATATATATATATATATATATATATATATATATAATATATATATATATATATATATATATATATATTGAAGTATTTTTTTCCCTATTATTAAAATATGTTGAAATTTTAATATTAGCGGCAATTTTGCTATCTCCGCCGTGTTGGTCGACTTGGACCCTGCGAGAAATGTTCAGAGAAACACTTCTGGATTTTTTTGCAACAGAATATGGGCACAGATTGAGTTTATCTGTGTCAAAAGTATTTTTAATGATTATTTTTAATGATTATTTTTAATGATTATTTTTCCTATTATTATAATACATGACACAAATAATGCATTAATGGCGGTCAATTTGCTTTTTCCGCCATTTTGGTTGAGCTGGATCCTGCATAAAATGTCCAGAAAAATACTTTTGGAATACATACTACAGAATATGGACAGACTTTAGGTTTAAATGTGTTGAAATTATTTTTAAGGATTATTTAGACTATCTAATTGAATACATTGAATGATGGCGGCCATTTTGAAAGGCGCACTCATTTTAATAATTCAAGTATATTTGTAGTAACAAATGGGCTTATTTATGCTTTAATAAGATGAAAACCAATTCAAACAGGGACAAATGTTCCTCATGAATGCTTTTTTACCCATAAATGCACTTTATAGTTAGATTTTTGCGTCCATTTTGACAAAAGCGCCCTCACGAAAAAGTTCTCAGGTTACAGCCCTTTTCATTTCATATATTCTTGTTCCTCATGTAAAGCTGGTCTAGAAAAGCAACATGAGAATTTCTCCTTCTCCAGATGGCACCTCCCTCAATTATAGCCTGGCTTATTTTTCCTGGGTCTAAAGGCTAATAGCCGTTTTTTACTGTTACATTGGAAAGTGTATCTCTCCTTTTCAGGAATCTTTGTTTATCAAAAGAGGCTCAAGTGAAAACGTCTTGAAAATCAACAAGGTTTTGTACTAGCGTTTAATCTAGAAATTTTCATTATTTAGTGAACGTTGATAAATTTCTTGATTGTTTTTCATTGCACTGTAGTGCGTTACAGTTCTGGAGATAGCACTCAGACGAGAGCATCTGGCAATCCTTGAGTGCGCCACGGGAACAGTTACCCTGCAAATCGATAACAACTTTTCATATGCTTAGACAATACATGTCTGATTTTGAGACGTAGTTGTCCTGGTCCTTCTTTGACATTTTTTCTAAATATTCCACTCGGTATCAAGTATTGTACATTCGTGTTATTTATTCACCATGACAGAAGAGGTTTAATGCAGTTCCATTGTCAGGCTTTCGGTTGAATAAAGCTTCCTTTCTTGAAACTTACGTTTAACACTGTGGATTCATTTGATCCACCCATATTCTATTTAAAAAATTATGACTATGTTTTTTTTTATAATTGCTGCGAGTTCCGTGTAATCAGGGGAAACCCTACCTTACCAATGCGCCTACATGGACCCATATCGTGGAACAACTGAGTGAGCTATGGGTCAAAGGGAGCTTGTTCCTGCTCGCCCATGAACATTTGGCGACTGTGCTTTTGTGGGCCGAAATTAAAGGACTGCCGCAGGACAAATGTACCATAAGCCTAGAGGAGCTGCCCATTGATGATTTTACCATGCCCATGGAGAATCCACAAAGCCCATAAATGACATTGGTCTCATGAGAGATTTTACTAACCGACATGTATATGACCGTTGTTTCATTTGTATGCCTAATTGTAATTGTTTTAGAACATGTAAGTCATAATCTTTTTACATGTGGCAATACAAGTTCAACCTTAGACAGACTGACCTCGTCAAATAATCAAACACGACTTTGTTTATGATTAATGAATTTTGTTTAGATCACTTTCACTTTCTGAGTATGATTCACACAAGCATCGAACATGATCTATAGCGTTGTGTGTACAAAGTGTTTTTCCTTGCTTTTGCAATGACTGATTCGCCACCACACCCTATACAGTTTAATATTTTTCTTGGGATCTCGACCAGTTCCAATCAACGGTTACTATCGTTTAACCTTAACGCTGACTTATCAGGATTATATTTATAAGTAACGGATGTCACAGAGGTAAGTTTTCATTTGTTTTGTCTTCAATAGAATTGTCTTGTATCCTATCTTTAAAAGACGACCGAGGTCATAGCCCCTATCCCACTTTCTTGGGGAGTTCGGAGAAAGTCAGATAAAGGGTAAGCGAGAAAGTGATTGAAGACACGGACTGAGATAAAAGGAGAGACGGAAGAAGCACAAAAGACTTATAATTACCCAACCTAGCCATATTATTATTTTGTAGTTAACTCCTACTTTTTACGTGCAGCAAGTTCCTCGTCTCCACCCATAAGCCATCAGTCAGTTTCAATATTAGGAACCGTGACCCGTTCACTGTAGTTTTCTTTCGCGATTCTTCCAGGTTTCGGTAGCAGTAAAAGCAGTCCACATGGTTTGTGTAGGAAGGACGGTTGCAAGAAAACACAACTGAGGTGACATTTTTGTCAAGATGAGATGGGGAACGCAATTTCATGTATTACGACGTGTTATGTACGCAAAAATAACACGGCCATTCTCTGCATTTCCCCAGTACTTGTGGATGGAATCCTTGTACGTTAGACAAGTTAGAGTGTCAAATTATTCTTAGTGGCTTACATCGCAGTGTCCTAAATTCTGGGGCAGTGATATGACGGGTATTTTCTCATACTGGCGACCCCACGCATGGCACTACACACATCTCCAGTTAGTTGTGTTGAGGAGTGGAGTTTCCTTTAATTTGGGGGAAAACGGAATGCCAAACGACCGCAGTCTTAACCTCGGTTAATACTGCAATATTCCTAATAATTGTGTAAATATGAGACTTTCCAATGGCTCAAAGGTGATGAAAAAGAAAGGTTTTTAAACTGCATTTGCACGCAAATTCGTGCGAATGCATAACCGATGATTATCAAAACAATGACAATTACACATAATTGTATCATACTTGTATGCGTGTAATGAAACCTTTAACTTGCCTTTCTCTTGGAAGTGTGATAAATTTCTACAGGATAGAACTTCAAAAGAAAGGACGACTAAATACACGTAGAGGGTCTGCGAAGTTCCGTTTCTTGCAAAATAATCTGGGAACCATTTTGGGCGAAAATTATTTTTTTTTGTGGTGCGCTAGGTGCCAACATCTGGTGTCGCTCCTCTTACACAGTAGTACAAGCACTCCGAGACGTCATTGACTATACATGTGGGCAGCAAAAAATTTGAGGAACCCGATTTCTGTAGGAAAAAACTTTAAATTATTGCTGACTACAATAATAATTATTACAAAGTGTAAATTCCAGTAACAATGGCCTCGGTGCTACACATATGAAAATCCACGCCATACGTTTTCATTTTGCCCCGCACTTCAACATACCCTTACAAAAAAAAGTGTGGCATGCCACATGTGAACACACGTAATCACGTGTGGCAGAGCATATGAAAATACATAAGGAAAAAGTGTGGTGATGCGTGGTGACACATGTGGTATTGAAACCAATCTGACACACTGGACCACGCTTTTCCCTGCATGATTGTCACCCCTTAAAATCTGGGTCAAAGTGGGGAAAACTGTGTCAACTTGTCACATGTGGCAAACCAGGGCAAAGTGTGGCAAACAAGGCCAGTGAACGAAATCGAACTATTGAATTTACTTTACTCATCACCACACTTCTCCACACATCTCCACACTTTGCCTACTTTACCCCAGTTAGTCCCCTGTTACATGTGTCAAAGCGTGATTTTCGGTTTTCCGCACATTGCCTCATGTCCAAACTGTGAAAATGCTCGTCAATGCATGGCACTTTGGAGAAGTGTGTCAACTGTTTATTAATGACACACATTGTCACATAAAAATTCACAGGAATTTCACGCCTCTTCACAACCCACCATAGTTTTGCACAGTTCGACACAGTATTTCACGTGTGATATTGGAACTTTTGCCACACATTTTTTTTGTAAGGGTACTTTCCTACGCCTGTGTAAATGTACATAGCTGTAACCCTTCAATTTTTTTATGCATAAGCATAATTGTCTTATTATCTGTAGGTCGTTTCATTAATCTTAAGATGTACTTAGTACATCTGGCAGTATAAGTGTAGCCTTAGCCAGAAGGACCTGGTCAAATTAAATCAATGACGACTTTGTTTATGATTAATCCGGATGAAGTTTATTGAGACTACTTTTACTTTCAAAACATGACTTTACAAGAGTATCGGAGCTGTGTAAGCAGAGAGCTACGTCCTGGACTAGCTTAATAGCATAATGTGTACAACATGTTTTTCCTTGCTTTTTGAAAGATCGTTCTAGTAAGTTAAATCAACGGTCGTAATCCTGTACCTAAACGTGGACATTGTAGGATTATAACGTTAGTAACAGATGTCACAAGTGGAGGCCTAAGTTTGCATTTCTTTTTGTTTTCGGTGAAAGCGTCGTACAAGTTAACGTACAAAACATTGAAACCAACCGTTTCAGTAACCATAGAACTATTATTTGTTTAAAATGCGTTTAAAATAGTGATCACGTTGTGTGACGTCATACAGTGAGCAGGCTTTGTGTTTTACGAAAGTGGACTATGGCTGGCCAATGGTAATGTATTAAAAAATAAACAGATTTAATGCAGGGTATTGCATGGATGGTTCCATCATGATTATTGGTAAAAATTAATGGATGTAGAAACATATCTGCTTGGGTAGTTGGATGATCTGACAGGTGTTCTGTAATATTATTTCTGAGTGCCGGCACCCAAAGAAAACAATAATTCAAAGCAGTATTTGCAGTCACCCAGAACACGTAAGACTAGTCGTAAGCAAATACTTCTAGTAACTTATCAACAGGTATAATTATCTAATACCTAACAGTTACTTTAATGCTGATATTTTGCGCACTTATAACACAACGGTAAATACCTTTGACAAATAGGTGATTCACTAGTACTGAGCTCGATGTGACTATAAAATCACATTGATACATATTTCTGGGGTTTGGAAAAAGGTTGACTTAGTCGCTTTTTGCACTCAGTTATATTTGGTCTATGTTAGTGTATTTAACGATGTTTGGAGAGCACCACCTAACTGGAATCATTCCCCTGAGACATCTGCGACGAAGGCTGCAACAGCTATTGTATAATGTATTTTACTTCGATGAAAATTATAAGCATCAACATATACCAAATCTTTAGTGCGTAACAATGTAACCATTGCTATAAGGCCGATTAGAGTTTGCAATGGATATAGTGTCCACAGCTCTATGTAGCGTCCTCTCTGCAAATCATTGACTCCTTTGTAGAAGCCCGAACAGTCAGGACTGGCTTTATAGCCAAACTGGTAAGGAGTCTGCACGTACAGCAGAAGGTCTGGGTTCGAGTCCTACTAGAGGCAGTCGATTTTTCGTCGAGGCAGATTTCCAGTTTGATTTATTCTATATATATATATATTATATATATATATATATATATATATATATATATATATATATATATATATATATATATATATATATCGCAGAGTGTTGAACTATTGGTCAGTACGCATCCGGCAATATTTATTTGTTCACACTAAACATTAGTCATCTGACAGTGTTCTAATATTGCACTATGTGACGTGACGCTGTCGGTGAAACTTGAGCATTTTTTAATGAAGGCCCGAAATCATTGTTCGTGATTTCATGCGAAAGACATGTTGGCTTTTTAACTTTCCGGGGTGAATAGTTGCATTTGGTCTCGCTCATATTTGATATGGCAGCAACTTCATCAGTAGCGAGCCGTCATTTGTGACAATGGTTTTAATATTCTTAATGGCTTACAGTAGGTCAATAAAGAAAGTATGTTGTAGCACCTCTTTGTTTTTCCGTTACTCGTAAACCTTGATTTGATTTTCAAGGCAAACGTTTAGACTTTCTTTATGATTATGAATTTTGTTAAGATAACTTTCACTTTCAGAGCAGGATTCACACGAGCATAGGTCATGTTCAATAGGGTTGTGTGTGTACATGTCTTCCCTTACTTTTGCAATGAATGATTCGCGACCACACTCTAAACAGGTTAATATTGTTTTCCTGAGAGCTCAACTAATTCAAATCAACAATTACAATCCTTTCCCTAAGCGCGGACTTATCAGGATTATATTTAATAGTTAGTAACGAATGTCACAGGGGTTAGCTTTCATTTGTTTTGTCTTCGGTAAAAGAGTCTAAGGTAGACATGCACAGTGGCTTCTTTAAAGGAGTCCCGAGGTCGTACCCCCCCCCTTCCCTTTTCTTAGGCAGTTGGGGGAAAGTCACTCAGTTGGGGGATTTAACAAGGAAGAGAGAAAGTGATTGAAAACAAATAGAGAGATGATTAAAGAGACAAAGAAGCACAAAAGACTTAAGACTTATCCAACCGAGCCATATTGTTTATTTTGTAGTTAACTTTTAACTTTTTCGTGCAGTAAGTTCCCCGTCTCCACCCATGGATCATCAGTCAGTTTCGATATTAGGGACCATGACCCATTTACTAATAGTTTTCTTTTGCGATTTGCCCAGGTTTTGGTAGGAGGTAATGGCAGTCTATATAATATAGTCAGGCTAGCCAGGATACAGGATGAAACAAAACACAACTGGGTTGACAACTTTGTCAAGATAATGGAGAGGACGATTTCTTGTATTATGATGTGTTTAGTATGCCAAAATCATACTGCCATTCTGTGCATGATGGTCTTCTCGGCGATACTATTACTATTTCTTTTGTATTTTTTTCTGACTTTGCTGGTGGTCCCTAATCTGCGAATAATCTTAGATGTGTATCGTCCTGATTCCCAGTCGGCCTGGGAGTGAACAATGTTATGAAACAGCAACAAGTAGGGATCCTATGACAGAGGGAGTAAATGAATTACGTGCAGAAACTAAGTAGATACACAACTGAAGTGGCAAGTTTCTGTTTTAGAGACTAAAGGAGTCATTTCCTGCAATATTGTGGTTTGGAGGTACCAGACATTTTTCCGGTAGCTGTGGAGGAAACCTATGTATGATTTACAAGTTAGTGAATGAGAGTAGCAGAACTGCTGTGTCCAATTCGTCTTAGCGGTTAAGATCGAAGTGTCCTAAAATCTCGGGCATTTGAAATGTCGGATATTTTCTCATAATGGCGACCCCACGCATGGTACTACACATATTAATTACTACACATTAATACTAAAAGAGTTTATAAGAGTCTGCCACTGTAAAATCTGGAGAAAAAGCATTTCATATTATATAAAATGTAACACAATGTAATCATTTTGTCCAAAGCCGCTGCCGAGGGATTGCCTTTATGGATAATATATACAATCATGCTGCTAAAAGTGAAAAATTTGTTTGAGTGAACGTTTGCTTTCAAATTCTTTGGTCGAGGTTGTTATACCTACTGCTTGCATCGAGTCTTCGCCTGTTAGCCCAACCAGCCTACCGTCGAGAAGTATACATCTTGTCAATCACAACGGTGTTCTGTACTGTGAACAATAATGTCAGGTACACGGAGCCAAGCTCAGAAAAATGCAGCCAAGGCAGACAATGCTTGTGAAACTATCGTAAGGGATGCGATCAAAGAAATGTTTGCAAGTAACGACTTTCAGCAAATGTTAACTAAGTGTGTGGAAAAGGCAATAGAAAAATATCTGGAGAAAACAATCGAGGAACCAGAGCGGCAGAAAGGTACGACTTTTGACCTTGAAACGCAACTTGAAAAAAAAGAGGAACAAATAAGTAATATAAAGTCATCTCTGCAAGAGTTGACAACGTCTTTAGACAATTTGAATGCTAATGTGAATTCACTCGAACAATATTCCAGAAGAAATTGCCTATTAATTTTCTTTATTTCTGAAAATGACGGTGAAAATACATCAGAGCTGGTCATGCAGCGAGTAAAATCTAAACTTCAAGTTAACATAGAACAAAATTATTTTGATCGCAGTCATAGAATTGGACGAAGTTATGAACATGGCAAACCCCGAAGTATCATAGTGAAATTCACTTCATATCGTGCCAGGGATATGGTCATTAAAAATCGGAGAAAACTCAAAGGAACAAAAATTGTAATCAAAAAGGACCTCAATAAAGCTAATCAAACCCTACTTCGTTCAGCAATTGCCAACCCAGGTGTTTCATCAGCATGGTCAAAGGATGGAATTACCTTTGCCCTAACGAAAAAAGAGGGAATTGACGCTATCGTGAAGATTGGGAAATTAGACGATCTAAAGCAGCTATAACATCCAACATGGCGGACATTCGCCGTTCCTATAGTTAAACGTGTGACAAGTTTCCTCCTCCAGCATAATTTTAATCCTCCTATTGAAATTCAGTGTAGGGGAGGCTTTTCTTGCTTTCGTGCTGACTTCACTATTACTACTTGTACCTGTGTGTTAGCTGGGTGAAGTTACTGAGTTGTTGGATAATTTCTTCTCCTAAAGCTGATTTGTACTCCACTGTAGCCTATTTCCAGCCGGTATTTACCCAATGCAGCATTCTCATTGTTATTGACTGAGGTGATTTCCCGGCTCCTGACATGTGATCTTGTTTAATCCCGCTATTCTTTGCTTTTGTTTACTTAATGGTGTTGTGGTTTTCTTTCTTTTTTCGATGGGGGTTACTGTATGCAGTTTTTGCAAAGGGGAAAATGTATCTAAAGACTCTATCGTTTGTGAAAATAGTTGTCAGTGTTGTAATGACTCGAGTCAAAGACGTGACTCGAGTCTGACTAGAGTCACGATTTCAAAGACTCGAGTCACAAAGTGACGGGACTCGACTTGACTCGAGTCATCTCTTGCCAAAGAGTCGACTTGACTCGAGGTACCATTTAATAAATTTCCGAAGACTCGACATGACTCGAGTCACAAAACTTAAAGACTCGACTTGACTCGAGTCTTTGCCCACAGTGACTCGAATTGACTCGAATTGACTCGAGTCATCTCTTATGTGACTCGAGTCACACCCCAACAGTCAACAGAACAGAACCATAAACTTCTTTTCTCACGACCGCCCGAAGTGACTGCTTCCATTGACGTTCCATATCTGTACAGCAAAGTCTGCAGTACATGCCTATTCATTTCCATGCAATGCCATGGTCACCCTGCTAAGAGGAAACATGTTTTACATTTTGAAATTTTCACCTGTAGTTCAGCAGGTTTACCCTGGCTATGCGTGAAGTGTACAAGTGACACTTAGTCATGTACGTACGTAAGTGGCGCGTGCCGACTCGTACGTACTGAGTGCTAGTAGTATAGTCTGCTACAGTATGCTGTTGCTGTCGACTGATTAGGCTAAGTGTGTTCACAATGGCACAAGGGAAGCCATCAGTCGTCGAATTCGCTTTTATTGATTATCAACGAGATGACAAGAAAAGAAAGCATTTTGCAACATGTAAATGCTGAAATAAAATTATATCTGAAAACTATGGCGCCTCATCAAATTTTACACGACATCTGAAGACTGTGCACCCTGCCTTCAGACTTGTAAGTATAGAAGCCTGTAACTACAGTATGTGTACCAAAAGCGCGAAACCAGTAAAAGTGCATTTACCAATACCAATATCTTGATAACAATTGTGGGATTATTTCAATGTTACATGAAAGACTGGGTCTTTATATTGAGGTTAGCAGTATACAGGGAAAGAACTGTAGGAGCAAAGGTTAAATTAATGTCCAAGAAAAGAAGTGGTTCTCCGATTATCATCCTACTAAGGAGAGTAAAATGAAAGAGTGCATGATAATTAGAGCTATTTCTTTTTCAAGAAAGCATAGCGTAGCAAATTTTAGTTTTCTTTTAATGAAACTTTACAGTGAGGTGTTACTATATTGAACAGTAATATTTATCAACTTTCCGTCCTATAACACTCAAGAAAAAGAGGCATGTGTACAGTACAGGGGTAGTCCTAATTTTTTCATCTGATTGTCCATTCATGAAAATTATCACAAACTTCAGGCTGCTGAAAAAAGTTCAGCTTGGTCAATGCAAAATCATATTCATTTTACAGTAGCCTATTTACAATGTGCCTATTTAATTAATGCTACTGGTCTAATTCGGAGAACATGGCTTGTTTTTTAATCATTACATGCCTTGTTGGCTTGTATTTGTGATAGTGTAAAGTTGACTGTAACATGCTGTAACATGGAACTTTGACTGATAACTTGTTTTCCTTTTTTTTTGGCTCATTGTAACTGTTTTACTGTTTTCAGTGCAGGTTATGTTAGATTTTCCAATCTTCATTCAATAGACTGCACCACAGGCGGTTGATGCTGAAGCTGGGTAAAGCGAAAAATGTTCTCATACAGTGCAGTGTTTTATGTGCGCTGAACAGTAGTTGCAGAGCGCATTTTAACACTGTGTACCTCCACCGAAACCGCTTAAATTGCACAAATAATATTTGCAAGTATTTAACCCCCCTCTCGAACAAAAGGGTGCAAACACTGTCACATTTAAGTTTAGCAATGACAGGAACACTTGGCAAAGTGTCCTCCAACTGACCCAACCTACAAAACCAGAGACTCGAGGTGACTCGACTTAAGAGATCCTGTGACTCGGAGTGATTCGACTTAAGAGGTCACGTGACTTGGAGAGACTTGACCAAAATAAATGTGACTAGAGGTGACTTGAACCTTAACTAAGACTCGAAGTGACTCGACTCGAGCTGAGGGAAGACTCGAGATGACTTGACTCGACTCGAATTGCTAATGGCTCGACGTGACTCGAGACTCGACACCTTGCGACTCGAGGTTACTCAAACCTTAACTAAGACTCGAAGTGACTCGACTCGAGCTTAGGCAAGACTCGACATGACTCGACTCGACGAGAATTGCTATAAAGACTCGACATGACTCGAGACTCGACGCCTTGTGACTCGAGGTGACTTGAGACTCGACATCAAGTGACTCGATTACAACACTGATTGCTGTTGGAAAGTACTGCCTTTTAATTCAGTAAGTGATTTTTCAGATCTATTTGATTGTATTAACACCGATCTTAGGGATGGTACAGTCCCTAGCTCTTATATGAATGGCACCAATAATGTAAATGAAAATTCTGCCTATTACAGTACAGATGATTTCAACAAATTAGAAACTGGAAATTCCAATCTATTTCACTTAAATGCTCGTAGCCTGAATAAAAACTTCGATACCGTAGCGTATGTGACTACATGAATCTCTTAATGAATCTCTTAAATAGTAATTTCAGTGTTCTAGGTTTTACTGAGACCTGGTTTACAGACAACTAATCTCCACTTATTCAACTTGATGGTTATTCCTTAGTTGAGAGTCATCGTAAAGGTAAAAGAGGAGGTGGGGTGTGTGCTTTTATCAAAGAAAATCTTGCATATGTACTACTCAATGATATTTCTCAACTTAATAATGATACTAAATGTTTATTTATTTAGATAGGTGTTCCATTTACAAGTATGGTTATAGTCGTGGGGATTATTTATCGCCCGATTAATGGAAGTATAACCAATTTTAATGACATGTTATATGAAATTCTAAGTAATGAATTTTACATGGCGAGGCCTTGGTTTGTTATGGGGGACTTCAATTTGGACATCAGTAGGGATAATTGCACTTCTTTTCTAGATAATCTTCGCTCTTGTGGTTTTCACCCTGTTATTGACCAACCAACTGGAGTAACGTCAAGAAGTAAATTTATAATTTATAATATTTGTACCAATATTGATAGCGTAAATGGCCTTGATATTGACAATTCTGGAATTCTGGTAACAGACATTAGTGATCACTTTCCCATTTTCATTCACTCTACAATACAGTCCACTTACATCTCTAAGCGTACTACAGCAACATATTTTCGTAATTATTCACAGAATAACGTGGACTGCTTTACTACACACATGGCAAAT
>CM055961.1:70585000-70687500 GCA_029531755.1 Holothuria leucospilota | reverse complement strand
AAAAAATAGCTGTAACTTAAGCAAAGATGGCCTGAGCAAACAGCCCTTCTGTTGTTGTGAAAGGGCGACTTCATTTCGGGGCAACTTTGCTTGCCCAAGGATAACCTTGAAAGGGAAGGGGTTGAGTTTGTAAAGGACAACTGCGCTAGGTGGCCACTTGCCAGCCCCTTCATTCTTCTCATTTGTTGTTAGCAGACTAATCTGATGGGATGTACTTTTATTAATTAGTCAATAACAATGATGATGATGACGATGACGCTGACGATCACGATGACTATGATGATGATGACGACGGCGATGACGATCACGATGACGATGAACACTTAATGATGATGAACACTTAATAGGCGTAAGTTGCACCCGCCATCATGTAACATGATAAGTGGTGTTTTACGAGGAAAGGGGGAAATCGCTCGAGATGCCCAGGTCCTTCTTAAGGCCACGGGTATGTGTGGATAGTTTTATTACCCACTTGCTTTCAGATTTGAGTCTTTGAGTGACAGATGGGTAATTAGAGCTGGGCAGAATACAATTTAAATTAGATAAAGAGTGGTTTGGTTCACTACTGAAATGTTTTGGTACAGGATAGCTTATTGATTTATCTTGAACAGTTTCCTTGTGGTTGTTAAACCTGTGCCTAAACTTGGTGCCGGTCTGACCGACAAAGTTGCCTTTCTCACACAAGTTGCAGCATAATAAATATACTACATTAGGCGTGTCACAGTCCAAGAGAGGAGGAGGAATGTTGCAAGTAGTGCCGGGAGGAGAAAATGTTTCCTTCATGAAAATGAACCGATACACTTGACACCTAGACTTGCCACACGTTTTGATGCCCATATTCCCAACAGTAAAGCCTGGAGGATGTAAGGAGAGATATGAGGTTAGGGGCTGTCGTCTCGTAGTAAAAGGGGGATCTTCAAAAAGTTCGAAAATGGACTTGTCTGTCCGAAAAATGCTGAAATCTGAACGTATACATTTATGTAGGCCTTCAGTTTTAGGAGAATAGTCAAAGACAAGTGGAATACGTGAATTTTCAACTTAAGGTTTGTAAGATAGCAATTTAACCCTGCGGTAAGCATAAGCTTTACTTATTCCCTCTTTGATAACGGGTAGAGGGTAGTCATCATTAATAAGACAAAAATCGAAAAAGTTGCCAACGTGTTTGTCGTATTCAGACCAGGGAGGTGATATTAGACCTCCCTGCAATGAGAATAAAAAAAAGATCTTTTTAAACTGATGTGTGGGAACTGTTAAAATTCAGGTAGCCATGGCTGTCTGTTGGTTTACAGTAAAGGGTAGTTACTATGGAACGGCTATGTGACTTAACCAGTACGTCAAGAAAAGGACTTTCCTTGTCAGAAGAACCAAATGTAAACCAAAGTAATATATATATATATATATATATATATATATAGATATATATATATAGATATAGATATATATATATATATATATCCTTTCCTGCTTTGATAAGCTATATATATATAGATATATATATATATATATATATATATATATATATATATATATATATATATATATATATATAGATAGATAGATAGATAGATATATATATATATGTGTAGATATATATAATATATACAAATATAAAAATATATATGTTAACGGAAATACTGTATAACAACAGTGCTACAGAAATGAATGGCTGGATCACAAAGGAGATACGTGACAGCAGTAGAGGCTAGAAATTTGGTAAATACAACAGCCATAAAAGGTTTTTGCAGAGCTTTCGAGCAATACTAGCTCTTCTTCAGTGCTTGATCACAAGAGTGACAAGGAGTGTACGGAACTTACAGCTTTTAAATTGTGAGGACAATGGTCCCCACTGATAGTCAATTGGGACGTTCGTTTTTGAAAGAGGCGAGACTAAGTAATTTGAGTAAGCCTATTGAAATAGGCGTGACGGAGACGGCTTATAGGATTACTTAGGCCTAGAGTGTAATCCCTTCAATCAGTTTGCTGGTAAGTCGTTTCGGATATTCAGGCCGAATGGCGACGTAGTCTTTAGTTGACATTTCCAGAAATTTTCTTTTGTCTTACGGCTTCTATTGTCCCATGAATCATTTTGTTCGATAGCAATGACACGTAAATTGTCTATCGAATGATGCGTTAAATTGAAATGATTGGCAACAGGTTGATCAATTTTCTTGGTTTTAATTGCTGACCTGTGCTGTGTCATTCTCATCCTGAGGGAGTTTTTTTATTCCCCCACGTACTGCGTTCCACATAAATTGCAGTAGATGAGATATATGACGTTTTTGGAAAGACAATTGATTGTCTAATTTGGAAAGTGCGTGCAGTTTGATAGCTCTGAAAATATTTAGTTGAATCAATCAGAGCGCACGTCTTGCAACTGGACGGGCAAGGTGAACAACCAAAATTCTCGTTGTTAGCCTCGACTGAGGTTTTGTCCTGAAATTTTGCCCGTACCAAAATGTCCCGTAAATATGGGGGCGGGAAAAAGCAACAACGGGGGGAGCGAGAAAGATAGACTTTAGGCGAGCCGTGCTTTGAAGTATGGGCAAATGTTTTTCGATGAATTTGGCGAATGGTGGTAGACCGGGATGGTACTCAATTACCAATGGCACTCTATTAGAATTGGGCTGACGGTTTTTGTATGTCAGAGTTTCAGAACGCCGGGTATCCCTTGCCTTTTTGACGGCATTTTCAATTGAACCCCGAAAGTACTGTCTATTTTGGAGGTAGCTAGACAGTTCGTTAGTGCGAATTTCAAAGTCTGTCTCAGAGGAACAGACACGTTTGATGCGAAGTGCTTGGCTATATGGAATATTTTTGGTGCAGTGCGGGGGATGGCAGCTGCTCGGTAGTAGGTAGTTATGCTTGTCCGTGGGTTTATTGAACAAGTCTGTTTTGAGTGAACCATTTTCTATGGTCACTGTTGTGTCCAGGAAGTGGACACTGACTCTAGAGGAGTCGGCCGTGAATTTGATTGTCGGGTGGAACGAGTTGATGTTGTCTACAAAAATCTTCAGAGTATCTTCACCGTGGGGCCAGATCATGAAGATATCGTCGATAAAACGTAACCAAATTTGTGGTTTTAAATTTTGTCGAGACAGGAATTCTTTCTCGAGGTTGCCCATGAATAAATTTGCAAATGAGGGAGCCATCTTGGTTCCCATGGCAGTGCCATGAATTTGGAGATAGTGCTGGTCGCCAAAGATGAGATTGTTGTTTGTCAGAATAAGGCGCATCAGCTCGCCTAAGTCTTTCTTGGTGGGCGTTTTGCCTTGGATGGGTCTGAAGGCGGCTTTACAAGCGGAGATGCCTTCTTCGTTTGGTATATTTGTATATAAAGAGGACACGTCAAGAGTGACCAGAATTGTGTCCTGTGGGAGAACCAATTTTGCGGATAAAGTCCGTGGTGTCTTGAACGTAGGAGGGGAGGGATGGGACCAGGGGCTGAATGAGCAGGTCAACAAATTTCGAAATTTTCTCCGTGGCAGTCCCGTTTCCGGATATGATCGGTCGGCAGGGTTACCCGTCTTGTGAATTTTGGGTAAGAAATAGAAACGACCCGGTTTTGAATCTACCTGGAGGAGATTGGGGCCAGTTTCAGAGTCTATAGAGCCATTGCGTACCATTTTTTGTATGGCCGCTTCCACTTTCTTTGCAATTTCTAAAGTGGGGTCTGAATCGAGACGTTTATAGTGATCGGGATTGCCAAGCAGTCTGTAGGCTTCCTCCCTGTAGAATTTGGTGCCCATTGCAACAGTCGCAGAACCATTGTCGGCCTGCTTAATGACGATGTCGTCGCAATGCCGTAAATTTTTAATGGCCTGTCTTTCACTTTTTGTGAGATTGTCGCGAAAATCTGGGGCAGAGGTGTAAGTCTTTACTTCCTCTTCAATGACCGAGATGAATGATTCAAGTGGTGGACAAAGCTCCTTTGGGGGGTTCCAGGTTCTTTTTGGTTTGAACTTAGAAGCTATGTCGTTGTCCGGAGGTGGTTGATTTGCGCCGTCTTCATCGGCAAAATACTCGCGAAGACGTAAGCGTCGGTAGAACGGTGCCAAATCTAAGGACAATTTTTGTGTGTCAGTCTGCCTTGGTTTGGGGCAGAAATTGAGTCCCTTCGAAAGAAGTTTGGTTTCTTCTTCAGAGAGCTGACACGAGATAGTGACAACGGCGTTGGTGACCGTGGAAGAGTCAGTCACCGGTTTTCGGAGAAATCTTCGAGACCTGCTCTTTTTGGAATTAGGACTCACTTGATTTGAAGTGAGAATCACTTAATTTGAAGTGATCTGATCTCTTTGAAACTTGCGTTGTTGCCTCGAATTGAGACTGTTATATATATATATATATATATATATATATATATATATATATATATATATATATATATATATATATATATATAGGTAAACAAGCAGAACACAAAGCATAGTTGACACAGCAGGAATACATTAAAAAGAAATTTATATATATAATGTATTCCTGCTGTGTCAACTATGCTTTGTGTTCTGCTTGTTTACCTGTTACAACAAGGCAAAAATTTTAAATCAACATACACTGAAAATGCAACGTTTCGAACAGTTCAACTGCCCTTTAGAATATTATATATATTTATATACATTATGGGACAGTTGCTTATTTTTTCGTTTCTGTCTCTCCCTTTTCTCCTCTTTCCTCATCCTTCCTTTTCCCTTCCTTTTGTTTTCTCTCTTTTTTCTCCCCTTTTCTCGCCTTTTTATTTTTTTTTTTATTTTTCCTCATTTTCAATGAGAGAGGCATAGCCTACTGCCCCCCCCCCCTCCAGATACGTCATTGCTGTAGAATGTCACTTTGCACACCTATAGAAGTCTTGGTTATACTTTCTCGTTACCATAATCCCACATAATATCGGTTCACCTATAATGACCTACAAATAGGTCAACACTGGCTGTGCTGTTTGCCTGTGGGTTTCCAATATCAGCTTGGAGGCCGTACCTATTTCATCCTAACAAACTCAACTAGAGATAATTGATCAAAACACTGTAAATCTACACCCTTTATACGTCCATCGTATCAGAGAGTTGTACCAACTCCCTGATCGTGATTACGGCAATTGAGAAAGGCGAATTGGTGATAAAGGGATGGGACTTTGCCTGGCTCCCTAGACAAATGCCCTTTGTACTACACTCTTTCGTTTTAAGCCTTAATATTAAATCTCTCCAACTTTGGGACATAGGACGTATCTGTACCTTAAATTTGTAATCAATCATGTTGTCACACATTGAAATAGAAAGCTTCTTTTATTTGGTCATTTACATAAGCAGCTTGCATGAAATAGTGGCTAAGATAAGTCGCTGGATTAAGATTCATATTAATTCTTCGTGAATGATGAAATATCAAGTCTAAAACGAAATAAGTCTATTCTAGCTTTTATTCTACTCAAATATTTCCTTTAAAGAACGACAATATAAGAAAGATATAAGAAGAAAAGGTAAATAAGAAAGTTACAGTTTGATTTGTAGGCTTGGATCAGCGAAGACGAAGTCCAAAGACTTTTCAACAACACTTTTGCTATTCGAACGGTGGGCCAATGTTTAGGCCGTTTGGTTTTGCCCTTACACCCAAGTTGATGAAACTTTCGAAAAAGGGTAAGTTAAATAACCTCATTCTTGTTGATATTTATCGCAGATACTGGTAACCTAATGTGATAGGAAGCAAACTCTAAATTAATGTACCTTTGGTAAAGTTTTCATAACACAACAGATACTCTCTAAATGTAAAAGAGTAAAATTCTACCAAAAAGAGGGACTACATCGACCACTCTCGAGTGACATTCCACTCTTCGTCGAGTGACATTTTTACTCAATTAGAGTTAATTACCACTCCAAGCAGAGTGGAATCTCAATCGAATTCCACTCTATAAAAGCGTGGTCACTGTAGTCACTCTTTTACATTTAGAGAGTAGTACCGTACCATTGTCAGATATTAAAGGCAATAGACAGTCGCCCCAAAATTTTCTTTGAAAAAACGGCAAATTCTTGCAAATCTCCTCTCATTGCTTTACAAGCACCTCTGAAGATGTTTTGAACATAACTATTACAAACAATAGGTAAAGCAAGGAGAAATTCTCCTTGAATTTCTCAATTTACCAACAAAAATATTGTCACATGATCAAAATGGGCCAATCATGAACTAGAGTGACAGGATATACTCACTCTGATTGGGGTGACTGCATACTGCCTTTAAGCTGATAAGAATAAACTCCAGGGTCAAGTAGAAAACTAAAAGAACTTCAGCAGTTATTTCAGCAGTTGGGGTGGTCTTTTAATTAACGCCTGGAAAGGCAGAAATACAAGCATAACAAAATACTACTCATAACTAACAAAACATTTCTTTAGTAGCTTAGGCGTATAAATACCTTTTAACTTTTGCTTATTTTTACCAAAGTATCTTTTCAATGCTAACTTTTTCTTGGAGTATAAATTTCTGGAACATGGAATTTCCAAAAAAAAAAATGATAAGTTGATGAAAGTGCGGATTTCGCTAACCTGGTGAAAGGAAGAAGAAATCTGTCTATGTGTTTACTATCCTGGGTTATCCCCTGGGAGCCCCCCATAGATAGTCTCATGAACTGTCACTTCCCCCTCTGGAACTCGCTCAGGCTTTGGCCCTAATCATGCTTTTCAATTTTTTACAGGAACTTTTACATGCAATTTATTCTTCCTAAAATTTTCTGCAAGGGTGATAGGCGTACAATAACGGATCCACTTTGGAAAAATTTTTTGCAAGTTTAGAAAATTAAATGGTTCAAATTAAGGATACTAGTTTTTACGGTCAAAAGCATTAACACAATAACCGGTCATGAATTTACACAGTCTTATCACTAAACTAATCAATTTATTTAGCTTCAGTAGAAAACATCGCTTGAGTATCATTCGAGTAAACCATTCTTCCGTTATTGACAGGAAGGTAGTCTGATGGGGACATCAAAACAGCAAAGTTATCGCTTCCGTAAATTTTGTTTATTTTAGCAAAAGATTCTAAGTGGAAAATACTCTGGCCACAGTTCAATTTTACCACTAACTAAGACAAATAAAATAAAAATTCATACAGTGAAGTATTTTGATATCGAAATAATCATTTGCAAAATTTATTGACGATATAAAGCGATAAATCAATCAAATATAGAATCAAAGTATTAACGACTCATGTACATGCACCGCAGCGGTCTTTGGTGGGTGAGGTGTTCATGGACAAACTTAAAAGAAAACGCAGGAGGCAATTAGTGTAACGGGCATGGGTGCTAATAAATATTCTTTGTAAGAAAAGTTTTTGTTCCATCATAACTGGTGTGAGACCAAGCCAATGTCCTGACTTGGTAGTGAGGAGAGACATAAATAAATGCAGAAAGACAATAGTAGTTTCGAGTTTTCTAACGGGCGAAAGTGTTTTTCCAGGGGCGTCGCCCTCTGCCCAGCCCCTCTCCCCTTGTTACATGCCGTGATCCGCTTTATTTACAGTTGATCCACCAACTATATTAGTCGAAAAGGCTGTGTTGATGAGATTACCACGAATGATATCCGTTTTGACGTGTATTACCTAATTTCTCGGTGGGATCCCTATACCAGACGTGCTTCCTCTACAGCTGTTATGATGAAATGACCTTTTCACGTTGGCATGGATAATAGGGAGTGGGGATACACAGAAGGGCACGTCGGCCAAAAATCAAAATAAAAAAATGCAAGGTATAAACGCTGCTCTGTGCACAAATTAAATACAGTAGGCCTAATAGTATTTGTACTTAGCTCAGTAATTTCCTGAATATTGGTAGTAGTTAAGGCTATAAGCCTACAAAAGGTACTCATCGGTCTGATTGGGAAGATTTATCTGGTATTTTTGAGTATGAGAAGACTTTGTTGACACATTTTGGACATTAAAACATTCTCTCTACCGAAATTATGCCTATCTAATAGTTTCACATCCATTGGAGGCCACCATATCCCTCCCCAGACATTACCTTGGTATCCCAGTAGTATTAGGCCTCCTCGATGCTGATGCCAAAGGCCCGCATAAAGACTACATTCTGGCGTAACTCACCGTTCCTTTGACTCTGCAAGAGTCTGCATGAAATGAAAGGCAACACAATACGCGTTTCGGAGAATTGACAAGCATTTTACGTCCATCTTTGAAAATTGTGGAGATTCTTGGAACGTATATCAGAGGCTATGTACCATTAATTGACAGAGTTGATACCTAATGCAGAGGCGCTTCGCCACAAGGTACACTTGAACTGATATGAGATTTGACCAAATGAAATGTTCAGTCGAGAATCCTGCTTGTCTAACCCTTTCTCAACCCGTCTCTCTCTCCACGCTTTCTTAAAAGGAGTCTTCGCTTACGCAATAAATTTGTTTATCGCAGCTAAGGTTTTATTTGAAAGAGAAGACACTTCTAGAGCCGTGACCAGTTCAGCCTCTTGACTGCAATTCCAGGATCACGGTCAGTCATAACATGTAGTATATGTTGTCAGGGAAATTTCCAAGTGTCTCGATGCGGAAATTTGACTGCATTTCTGTGGGCCTTACTAAACATAACAAAGACTCAAGATTATTAATTTGAAAAAATATTAATAGTTGTCATTATCTGATTATTTGATTAAGGTAAGAGTGAATCGCTTTGTAAACATTGCAGTTTCTTTTATGCACTGCGTACGTTGGTCAAGTGGCGTAGCAATGGGGGCCAGGGGGCACCGCCCCCTAAAAATTATTTGTAACACATTCTTGCCCCCACCCAAATAATTTCAAGCGATGTGTTTAAAAGAAAAAATCTTGGAGAGTTTCTTTGAAAGACAAAAATACGACATCCTACGTTGAACACAACTTTGATAAATATTACCAGCTTGGCAATTAATCAATTCGGCCAGTTAGCAGGTACGATCTCAACTGAAAACTAGAAATTTGAATTTGCATGGCAAATCCGACCTAGCCTCTCCGAGAGGGAGAGAGGTGTGGGAGTTGTTTTTCAATCGGGAGAAAGGAGATGGAACATATGGCATATTGATTAACCGCCAGAGACATTTCAATTTTTTACAAGCAAGCTCATGACAACATGAATTTATAATAAAGTTGTTTTACGTAAACTATCCTGAAAGTGTAGGTATAAGCATGATAAAACAGTGGGTACCGAAGACCAAAAGATTATTATTAAAGATATTATTATTCAAGGGAATTGAATTTACTTTTATCAGTTGCTTCGCGGACAAGATGAATTAGTGGTCTCGCGGGTCGGAGGCTAAACGAACCCACGTGCCGGAGGTTCCTCACCCTTGCTGTAGAGCCACCGTACATCATACCCTAATGATCTAAGTGCTAGTGCACAGTAGGCCTACTTACACATACCGCTGGGTAGTTTTAACGATGGACGTGAATTCATTCATTTTACATTAGCGGCGGCAGGAAGGTCCCCAATTTTCCCTCCAAAACTCAAAGTCGTAACTTTTGGCAATTTAATAAACCTCGACATGCCGATTTATTATCTCATAATTAAGCATATAGACTAGTAAGCTTCAAGTTTCCTGAGGAAAATCGCCCGCGTCTAAATACCTCGTTGCTAAATCAAACAGGCTTTCCTCTGCCAGCTTCTCAGCCGGATCCCCCGCCTGCTCCTGCTGGAATTAGCGCTACTCGACTCGCCTTCTGCAACTCCAGCTGTCCAGTGACACTGATAGCTGGTAATACCTTTCTCAAAGTGCTGAAAAAAATTTCGTCAGTATTCGGACGTGACAGAGAATCACTTCTTAACGATTGGTCATCATTTGAAATTCCCACTTGAGACTGGGACAATTTAAAAGTATTCAGACTATCCCGCATGTGCGAACTGCAAATCGAATATTTTTTTTCAATATATCAGAGTCTCGTCTATGCATTATTTTGATATCGTAATTTGTTCTTATAGATTCCCACCGTTCGTACCTTTCAAGAAGTCATTTGAGCATTAAAATCCTTCAGTTTAAGTCGAGGGGCGACAATGAGAATACGAAAAACTTTGAGATTTGAAAATGAAGGATTATGGTCAACCAAAATTCAAAACGAACACCTAGTCGTCTCGAAAGTAGATCCGTACGTTGTACGTGCATGCATGTTGGGGGACTGAACACCATTAGTCTTGCGTATAAAGCCGCAGTAGCGACTAACCATATCCAAAATACGGATACCGCTCTCATAACCATCTAAGCCATAGCCACCACAGATAACTCATGGTCTACGCAATACCCTGCGTCAAGACCTGTGATTGGTCTAAGAAAGTCATGAACAAACGTGCCTTTGTCTGATGTGTCTAATTAATTATACATGTCAATGGTGCGTTACACAGTACGTTCTATAAAGATAGACCTGTAAAAATACAAGTAAGCCACTACGTCTTACGGCGACATTTTTATAATTTAGTTGGCCAGTGCATGCGGGCAGTGGCGTGTGCAGGATTTCGGAGGTGGGGGGCACAACCTGTGATTCCCCCGACTGAAATGGAGGGGTGTCGAAAGTGCGCCGAAGGTGCACCACGAGCGCGAAGCGCGAGTTTGCACGTGTGGGGTCCAGGGGCCCGCGCTAGGGCCCCTGGCGGGGTCCCGGGGCAGAGCCCCGGTGGGGGTCCAGGGGGAGAAGCCCCCGGAAGCTCCTGCAATATACGGTAATAGGACCGCCGTAAATTGGTTCTAGAGGCCTTATTGATCAGGTTTCCTTTGTTTCAGATTTTGTGAAATTCGATGTCAATGACGGAGAGTTCAAGTTATCCTCTATGCGTTGTAAGCTGCAGTATGCTACAGTATGTGTCACATAGCCTACATTGACAGGACTGTAAGATCACGAGGACTGTAAGATCACGAGGCCAGTCAAGAAGGCGAAGAGGGATGCTTGAGATAATCGGAAAAGTTAGCAGCACTGTTTCATCCTTACACCTATGCAGTTTTACCATTACAGATGGTTAAAGTGACTAACGCGAAGGAAACTTAATGATAGTAGGCCTACCTGCACCATGGGCCAGATATTGATATTGATAGCAGTCCTGTCTGATCATTCACTGATGGACGATTGGAGGAGCTCTATCCTTTGGTAAACGACCATATAATGAAAACATTCTCTCCTAATTTCATTCTGTAGGCTGCTTCTAAGTTTTGAGTGCCAGGGATGGCGCCAGGATTTGCCCGACGGGTGGCTAGACGGGCGGAGCAGCGACCCGAAGCCCTGATAGCCCTGATGCCATCAAGGGGATGGTGAGGAGAGATCTGAAGAAAATCTGTGTACTAAACCATGCCATTGTGGGGCGTATATTTCATAAAATGTGTATATACTACAGGAACGTAGTTTCGGTGCTGATTTAATGTTTTCGGCCCAGAATGTAAAGTGTGAAATTGCATAACGCGAGAAGCGAGAGAAAATTTTTTTGGTTATCCTATACTAAAATGAATCGATACTTAGGCTATTACAAGCCAATTAAGGTCAATTGTCCTGGCAGTTGGTCCCTATCAGGCATAACTTACATTGTACTTTTCTCCTCGTGTCCTATAGCCGTACCGCACCACAGACCCAAGAGAACATTGACTAAATGAGGTGATATGAGGTGAAATTCCCAACATTTACCTAAATTCATGTTTTCAACTTCTTCAGTTACTTGAAAAGGTGGAAATGGTTTGAACTATATTTAGCTATAAGTAACAGAACTGAGGAAGAGTGGGCAAAGCGTACCGAAAATCTTGGGTTTCATTGCAGAAACGGCCATTTGAAAGCCAAAATAAGTAAACCAATCATAAATGGCGACAAAATTCCCCGACAGAGGGCTGGGCCATGCCAGCGACCCTAAGCTTTGACAGACCCTCTGTCGAAGAGGTGGTGACGGGGATATAGCTTACTATCCCATGCCATTTCAGGGCATATTTTGCATAACATCACTTAATTCATGAGTCGAGTTGCGCACTTTATATATAGTGTTCTTTGGAATCTGAAACTTGAATTTGCAAAGGGGGCGAAAATTTTTGGTAGGCTTACACAAAAAAGATATGTGATCATTAAGAACATAAAGAAAAAAAAAAAGAAAAACTGTAGGGGTTCTAGACCATATCGAGGATAACATACATTTTATCGAAACATCTGGAGTACACCCTATGAAATAGCCAAACTTTGGTCCGTGAGTCGCTCGCAAACTGACCGTACCGCATGACACACACAACAGAATAGGAACTAGGCTTAGCGACATGTGATGGAACTTTCGACCTCCACATAAACAGTGTGCTCTGCCTACATGTCTCGTGGTAAGGTTGGCAGGATCTGTGCTATCTAGCATTGTGGAATGGAACTGCTAAAGATCCTGGGGTGACTGTACAGCGCGCGTAGCGCGCCGAAAATTTTGGGTTCTTATTAGAGAAATTGTCCTCTCTCAGGCGCTTTCGGGGACTGCATACTCTATCGTATCGATTAAGACTCCCCGATGCGGGCCCCCTGCTCCCACCTGGCGCCATCCCTGTTGAGTGTTCAGTATGTATCTTCAATCTTTTTCTCTTCCCCAACCCTTAAATCCCCCGACTAACGGATTTTCCCCCGACTGACTTCGGAAGTGGGGGGGCCTGTGGCCCCCCCGCCCCCCCCCCCCTTTGAACACGCTACTGCATGCGGGCCCATATCACGAGTCTCTTCTCCCAACAAGCCATGTTCAACATCTAATTGTGATAATTTTTGTGAAGTATATGATCAGTGGAAAAACTTTGCAGAAATTTTCAGATTTATTTGCTCTGTTGCTGTAAATTTCCAAAATATTTGCGAGTTTTATTCTGTTTGCACCTGAACATTTAGACGCTGCGTAATCTTGGTGAAAAATCATCAATGGCGACGAGACAAATACAATGTTCTTCCGCTCTGAATTCATCCGCTTCATAGCGTTTCCGTAGGATAAGGTTTACTTTCTTTTGCGCAATGTAAAACAATGTCTACTTGGGTGTAGTTCGCCTTCCCAAATGATGGAAATACGATTCCGTATACGTAGCCTCAGAGGCTACGTAACAATAACAAGAAATGACGGTGCTCTGATCTAATTTGTCAAAGCAGGGAGATGGTCAAAGCATAGCTCATTGCTGCAAGCATGCAGTATCAACATATAGCGTACCATACACTGTACATGCTGCTGTCAGGGAGCTGTGAGAGATGGAGAAACATCGACAAAATCTGTCAGACAATATGTACTTGAGAACAATGTAATCTTTCTCAGGTAGCCAAATTTGATTGACAGGTCTCTTTGTTCTTATTTTTTTAATTTTTGTTGACTTTCCTTCTTAATGATGATCTCCCTCTTTCAAATCGCAGTAATCCTCTAGCAAAGACCATTGTCAAGATGTTGCTTTGAAGATAACTGCGCAGCCGTTAAATGCGAAACGTTTTCACCGTTTTTTATCAAAACGGCTGTTCACCTATTCCTAAATTGCCCAATGCCATTATTATTCTAATTTCTTCATTAAGAAAGAAATGTACCTGTTTGAAAACCAGTGGGAGTCTAAATTTTGGTTATGAAATTTAAAACGTTTCCGGAGAGTTCCTGAAATAGCGAACAATGTATGTTCCAAAAGTAATAAAAGGATATACTGTGACCTTTTAAAACGTGGCACCAGGCGGCACAAGTTGAATAAATATTGCTCTCTTTGACGACTGACAATGTGATACCAGTGGGGGAAATCATCCTATGAGCTCCCTCAAATGTAGCAGACGACAAGAACAATTGTCTTCACTGCCTAATCCCTCTAAGTTTTATAGGAATTTCAGGAACCATACAATACGAAGCTTAAGTATCGGCAAAATAGCTAGGTTCAAAGGAGGAACAAGTGTTGTTTCTCCATCCCTTACAGCTCCGTGCTGCTGCACTCTGAACCATACTTCAGTACAGTAAGTGCATAAAAAGCCTATTTTGATTGTCCCCCCTTAAGAAAAGTCCTGTCCCCTAACAAGGAAATTCTGGCTACGCCACTGCATTGGTCATCATCTATGATTTGAGATTTCGAATTCCAGGATGTAAACTTTTTTGTTTCCGTCTTTTTCATTTATTGATTTGTCAATAAACAGTATTTCTTGGAAATCCTAGAACATTATAATGGCTTTTAAGTGAAAAGATATATGATTAATCTGTTTTGGGTCAAAATGTGACAGATCATCTTAGCTCTTTCTCTAGGCATAATGAAAGTAAATTTAATTAAAAAAAACGTAGTACAAATCGGGGTCAAAGGTGAAATTTCTTGACCTTGTGATCTCTTTGGACCTCAGTTATCCCGTGATTAGCAAAATCCACCTATCACCTGAACAGCTTCTCTAGACGGATAATTGAAGGGGCTGTTTATCACTCTAGGACTACTCGATGTATAATAATAGCCCTTTAACTTTCCCTTCCCCCTAAATCTGTGATTTTTTAACACAGGCTACCATTAGCAAGTACCCTTTGTATATTTTCCTAACCCACCCGCAGATTTGGGTATACCTGACTTTTTATATTTTTATAAATTTGAGAGATGCTACAAGACGTAGTATCGTTATTGACCTTTCCAGGTGTCACCTCAATCCCACGCCTATTATGCAGATATAAGTACAGATAGTTCGTTGTATTGTTTTGGACCTTTTCAGGTATTAAGAAGGGCCGTAGATATTGAAATGCACATGCAGATATGCAAATAATTAACTTGCGATAAGAGGGAATGTTTAAATAGATACGAAAACGAACTTGAGATGATGTACAACGTGTAACGATCATTAACCATGAATAGATTGTCATTTCCGGCTGTTTTTCTAACAGATTTTTCATTAGTCAGCTTTTCGTTTGAAACTGGTGATTCATTGGTAATTCAAAAATATAAACCTTGGAACATTAGTGGCCTAAAATTGTCAAGAAAAATGTAATAAAATTATTTCAGGTCAAAATAGGACAAATGAAGCAGTTTATTGTACACAATTACACTTCAAAATGCCAAAGTCACGATTTTGGTCAAAAGTCAAATTTCTTATCTTTGTGACGTGTAATGACGTAAAAGGTCACGTGATTAACATGTTCTGCATTTCAACCGAAAGACAATCTTCCCGGCCAATAAAATGAGGGTCGTTGTAAGTCTCCAGTTTCTGAGTGGAAAATAATAACCACTTTGCTTTCCCCTACTCCCAAAATTTTTGATTTTTTCAGCATCCCGACTGTTGGCAGATGCCATGCTATATTTCCCAACCCCCCCCCCCCCAAAGATACCGATATACCTGAATTTTTCTTTTCATAGATATGTTAGGGAATTGAAAAACATGGTGGCATAAGCGTCCATTCCAGGTGGCACTTACCTTAGTCTTTAGCAGCAAGTGATTACCGAAACTCAGTTAGATTCCCAAATCTGGAAACCCGGTACCTGTTGGTAAGTACTGAAGTCAGTATTGCTGTATTGGATTTTTCTGTTTTTTTTTTTTTGCATGTTTTTTTTTTTTTTGTTTGTTTGTTTGTTTTGTGCTTTTGTTGGCGAATTTCCAATCCTGTTTCTGTTACTTGATTTCACAGATTTAAATTTGATCGCAGTTCTCACTGAACTTGTCAGATGTGGTTTCTAGTAGCTGATCAGAAACATCCCAAGTATGTTTGGTGGTGATATGCCTTCTCTTAAAATCAACACACCATTTGAGGCTGCAACCACTAGTGGAGGGAAGTTCCTGTAGAAACGTCAACGAAACGATAACAGTTAAAAACGTGAAGAAGACATATTCGTGTCGTCTAAACTATATCACACAAATTAAAAGCCTTGGTCGTCAGCTGGTATCTAAAATAAGAATATTTCACACAAAATTTACGTCAGATATTAAGAAAATGGCTTCATTGTTCACCTTGCAAGAACGGTTAATTGTCACTTTAACATTTGTAAGCATTGCCACTTCGTGCTTCGTACTGAATTACAGTACTTTGACTTGCAATGGAAAAAAGTCAAATATATTCATATCCTCGCTAGAAATGTACGACAAAGTAAATGTTAAGGCCCTTATAATCGCCTATACCAACTGGACCAACCTTCAAGAAGGAGAGATATCACTTCCATATTTTCCTAAATTGAATGATTTGAGGTTGTATTCAAACGGAATTCGTGTTTTTACTAACCATGTAATAAGTTACAACATTGCTATCAAGGCTCTCAGCCTTCAAGCGAACAAACTTACAGCTGTTCCAGTCAGTGCTCTCAAACTACTATCTAATCTGACGTACCTTGATCTCTCAAGTAACGAAATAAACGTTATCGAAAGATTTGCTTTTTGCTTCAATGAACAACTGCAATACCTTAATTTAGCTCTAATGGTGTACACACTATCCAAAAACATTCCTTTTCATGTCTGGTTAACTTACAGTCTCTCAGTCTTTCAAATAATCCTAATGGTTGCTTTCCTGTTGGAGAGCTTACAAGTCTCCGAACTTTACACTTGGAACACAATAACATCCGTCTTTTATTGAAAGCAAATCAGAGTTTCTCGTCTTCAGTTCGTTTCCTTTATCTGTCTTATAATAATTTACACTCCTTGGAAGATTTTGCTTTAAATTACTCTTTCGGCCTTAGAGTTCTATATTTTGATAGCAACAAGATTTCACGCATCAGTCCCTTCTTATTCGGAAACAATTCCCACAATCTGACCATGATCAATCTACATCATAACAAATTGAAGACTATTCCAATGTCTCTTCTTCGAAAACTTCCCAATTTAGAGACTTTAGGCTTAGCTAAGAACCGGCTGACAGTTGTGCCGAACGAAGCATTCATACAAAATTCGCAATTACGTATCATAAACCTCGGATGGAATCACATCCATGTAGTACAGGAGATGTCCCTTCAAGGACTCCATAATCTTCGACGACTAGACCTTCGTTTTAACAACCTTGCCAACCTGCCGTCACGGATATTCGATTCAGTGGGGGATTTTTCCCTGTTAATTGATGGGAACAATTTTACTTGCGATTGTAAAGTACACTTCCTTCAAAAGTGGTTTAAGAAGACCACGTTTTACTTTGATGATATTGTTTGTCTAACTCCTGAATTTGAAAACCACACAAGTTTAATGTCGTTCCCTTTCGACAATTATTGTTCTGACGCAACTTCTGACGTCACAGCTTTGAGTGATTTTCCTACGAACTTCTTACCCCGACCACCGAAATCGAAATTGAACTTTGATTTTATGATGGGCTGGAAAGTTGCTGTAATCGTCTTCATATTGTCTACGATTCTTGGTAGCGTCGTCGTCTTAAAAGTTTTGAAGAAAAGACAATGTGAAACTGAATCGAGGGATATGCAAACCCAAAGAGGAGATACCTAGAAAACAATAAAGGAAATATCGACGAAAAGGAATCGTCACGTACGATATGTTGAAGACACACGTATCCGAAACCAATACGTGTTTTAAGTAATATGTGGCGTACTGTCAATATCGTAACACTACAGTCGTGTATTCATTGTTTACATTCCATAGGCGTAGGAAAGGGGGGCTGGGGGCTTTAGTATGCTTCCGCCCCCCAAGATCCAAGGGCAAAAACCCCTTGTTTGTCTCTTCTGTAAGAAATGTCAAAAATTTGCAGTAATTTTCCTTAAAGTTGTCGAATTGCATCTGAGGACCCTCAAATACCCAAAAATTTGCCAAAGGGGAGGAGGAACCCCCTTAGACCCCCCCAGGACGGCGATCCGAAACAAGGTTTAGCACCCCCCCCCCCTCCGTCTCAAAAAGCTTCCTACGCCTATGTTATATTCCAAAAATGCACATCAATCCGGTTTCTTTAAAAAAGAAAACAAAAAAGTACTTACTATGTTTGCAAACGATCATGCTTCAACGTATTGTGAGTTTAAATCTGTGAATGCGGAAAGCGAGAAACGTTCACGGGGTCTACTGTCTGAGGTGGGAGAAGTGGTCGGATTTGCCTGACGGAGGAGGGGAGCTTTTGAGCTAGCTTCCCAACGGGAGGGGGGTTAAAGACTTCTTCTCAACGGTAGTCCTGGATATTGTGCGTGCTTGCTCACCATACAGTATTGCACCAATCAATATCTTTAATCTGTATGGCGTCATAGAATGACTATCAATGTATATAAACTTGATGTACCGGGTTTACTGCAGAATAATTTTGGGAAGTCCAACTTGTAAAACTGCAAATCGCCCAAAGCGCACTGATAATATTTTAAGATGTACACAGAAGAATCTGTCCTCATTGAAAGCCTCAACAGATGACTTGTACTACCACTTAGTCTGCTTACCATTTTGTTATATGAGACCAAACTGTTAGGGCAGAATCACGAAGCTCTAAAGCACGAACGCTAACGGCTCGAACACCTAAGGTATTTATTTATTGGTAAGGTAATCACTATTGTAATAACCACATAAGTTCTAAGCATCCATTGGTACACAAACATCGTGTAAACCGTATGCAGGGAGTTGTTATTTGGAAGGAGATACATCGCTTTGAAGTGGTTTACACAGCCAAGGTCACACAGTACTCTGTCTCTTGTATCCTTCTTGGCATTTCTATAAGACTTACACTGGATTACGTAATTCAGACAAAGGGGATTTGTCGTCTGCTACATCAACAGTAAAATTGGGGGTTTGTCGCTACTGCCATAGCATTGCCAGTCGCTGGAAAATTAAAAATTTTTGCATCTTTGGACGCTCGTGGACGCGGATCAGAGTATACCAGTAAGGGTTTATGTAAAAATCCAAATTTAATTGTTTACCCGGTTATTTCAGGAAGCTTCCGGAAACTTTCCAAATTGTTGCGACAAAATTTAGACTTCTGCCTCTGCAGCTCATTTGCATGACGTTCTTTCTTTAGGAAGGGGCAGACCTCATTGGTTTATTTCAATGAAACAGTCGTTTCGAGTTTTGTAGCACCTGCCCCTAAATTGGTGGCGGCGTAAACCTACTCATCAAAGCATTGTCCAGAGTAAGCCAATTGTGATAGGATTACTGGACTTGAATGATGTCGCTAACATATCGATGTCACATTGAAGCGAACGAATAAAAGAAAGAATTCACCATCAGCGGAATAAGTAGCTTATCATTAAAAATCTCCTTGGTATTTAGTGGATCGTAGCGTATTAGCCTAAATTAAATTTTCCGTTAAACCTCCTTCCGAATAACAACTCCCTGCCGTATGGTAATAAGGCAAGAACGTACAAACCCTCCATTGGCTAATTTATATTAAATAAATCCTGTCATAAAAGTAGTAAGTTGAAATCCTTGCTTGATAAATTTGCAGTAAATAAATCCGATGAAACACCTACGTACAATATCTACAGTTGTTATATCTTTTTGTAATAAAACACGTTCATGCAAGCTCACAATCGACATATCTACAACAGATAAAACTTTTTGAAAAAGTTACGTGCAAATCCTCTGCTGGTACGTTTGCAATATATAGACCTTATGGTGATAATAAACGAACATCCATGCCTTGGCATGTTCCTGGAGGCTTACTGCCGTGTTACGGTAATAAACTACCTAATTGCACTTTCACGCCTTCTAAAGGAAAACTTGTTTCAGGGTTGGAGCCGAGTGTCTTTAGCTTTAATCTTCAAAACAGCCCCCCCCCCCCCCAAAAAAAACACTTTGATACTCTCAACAAACCGTCCACAGTGGGGGCCTTACTTTCACTTTCAGCGTAATTCTCTTTCTTTGGGAAGAATTTCCGGTTTTCTTTCCAGACCACTCGAGAGTATGACTTTCTCCATCTTAAAGGTTTTCTTGTTCACAAACGCTTACTGTCATGCTCCAAACCAATTTCGCTAGTCTTTCGTCTACGGTTTTCTGTCCTCTTGCTGCTATTTCATCTAGTGTCGTGTTTGTACGGGGTTGGGGGTGTTCTTCTCTGATGAAATAAACGTTTAGCCAGCAATTAATGAAAGAAGAAAAATCTTGATTCTTGATTCGACTTTTATTTTCGGGTACTTCTCAGACTTAGTACATGTATAGTTCTACGTTCAATCTGCAACTCTCATGATCTCCTCGTGTCCTGTGTCTACACAAACTTTTATACTTGTCCCTTTGCTTTACTTCGGGAAACCCGTCACATAAATCAAACATCATAACATTAAAACTTTCCATTGTGACCTTGGGTCAAAACCTGATTCGTTGATCATAAACATGTGACTCTGGGGAATTCCCTTTACGTAATGGAAATTGCTATCGCTATACGACATCCCCCCAATTGGTAAAAAAAAGTTTGTTACACAAATCTTTTTTGGTTAAACAACTCTCCATTTTTTGGGTTACAACAAAACCAAAAGTCACTTAAACAATCTTGTTTTCTTAATTTTCAACTGCCAATTTCTGAACACTTTCTGAAATCAATAGATCCTTGATAGAATGAATCACCTATTTACATCGGATTTTAACCAAACAAAACTCTCAAACACTCTAAGAAACTTGTCAGATGGGTTCATTTCAAAGGTAGAATATCCTTCCCTGTTACGAGTTAATAACTTGTACTAACATTCATACAGTAGGTCCTGTTACTTCGTAAGTAAATGACATTGCAAAGGTACGCTCAAGAAAACCAGATAATAGTTTTGTCTTTGTTGGACAATTACATAATAGCATCATACAGAATGTGGCCAAATTTGATCCAACATTGTCTCGACCTTGTGAATCTGAGGACTACAAATTACACAATACTAACTGGCTTTCTAACCTCACAAGCATTTAAGTGAAGAGATTTTCAGCATCTCATATTGTAACATTAATACAGGACTATAAGTGTAATGCATCCACATTATACATGAAGTTTCCTCAAAAACCTTTGTGGAGTTCCACTCAATTGAATTCTACGATCTGTTAAAATACTTGTAACAATATCCTTTGACTCTGGATATGTTTCAATATTCCACCAAAAATAACAGGTTTGACTTTTACCATCTTTGGAAGTCATTACAAAGGACAACAAAACTTGCAATTTTCCTGCTTGAAATCTAGCTCTTCGGATAGTCATTTCATTATCTGTTGGCGATTCAACAATTAAGTTCAACTGTTTCTCAAGCTGATCTCTACTAATTGGATATGGTACCGCTAAACCATTGTTAACTGAAAGACAATTAATGTAATCTTCCAACTCAACTGATTCACTTTGTCTTACACACATAACTTGTTCTCGCGTAAGAGTAGGCAATGAGTTTCCCCTTTCATCTGTAAATTCAATGGACTTTGAAGCCTTTTGATCACTAGAATCAGATGTAGCTTTACCTAAAGCTTCCTTTAGCTTTTGCAAATGAGTAATATTGTTCTTCTCACTAGAAGCTCTGATAAAGGCTGGCTTCAGTCTATTATAATTGAAAACATCGTGCAATATCTCTCCCTTAAGAGTAGCAAGAATGTAGTGTGTTCTATCAAGAATTTGATGTACCACTAAAGGTCCACACCATTCAGCACGAATTTTCTTAGAATTTGCTGTTAAGGACAAAGAGGATGGTTTATACAGATACACTAGTTGTCCTACGGAATATACAGGCATTTTGCTTAACTTCTGTGTTATTTCAACATTTTGCCTTTCCTGATGTTTCCTCTGAAGAGAAAGAATAGTTTTTGAAACAGCTTGGAATTTCTCTTTCAAATGTTCAACATAATCTTCATAAGACTGAGACATACCCGACATGGGGTTGAATGACAAATTACTTAAATCAGGTGCTTTTCTACCGAATGCCAATTCATACGGACTGTAGTTACCTAAATAAGGTGACGAGAATGAATTATAGGCGTAACTTGAAGTTGCTACAAAACGGACCCAATCTGTTCCGAATTGGTTTAAGTTTACTTTCACAAAATTTGCAATAGTTTGGATATGTCGCTCGACTTGTAAACTACCATGGTTTTCAACGCTTATGATTTTTTGATCAATTTGAAGTGTGTTGCACAGTAACTGAACTAATTTGCCTGTCAGAGAAGATCCTGAATCAGTTATGAGACATGATGGTGGTCCAAAAATACAAATTATCTTTTGGATAAGTACTTCACAAATACTTTCTGCATCCAAACTTCTCATTGGTGCACAAATTATAAATCTTGTTATTTCACAACATGCCACCATCAAGTGCTTGAATCCAGTTGGCGAGGTTGGCATCGATTTGAAATCAAGACTAACTCTATCAAAAGGTCTGTAAGTATCAGGAACTCTCATATGATAAGGCCTAAGAGAATCTGGCTTATCTCTGAACTGCTGACATCTTAAACATGACTTGACATATTTACTAATTGTATCAAACATGTTAGGCATGTAAAAATTACGTCTGACTGTAACATATGTACGAACAACTCCTTGATGATTACATAACAAATTGTCATGATATCGAGAGATGATAGTTTCTGATAAACTCTCTGGAATGGCTAGTTGCAATGTGAACTCTTCATCTTTATCATGAAGGAACAATCTAAATAAGATACCATTACATAAAATGTACTGTTCTGCTTTCATTTGTACACTCTTTGCCGCTTTCTTGTCTTTAGGCAAGATGTCATAAGCTAGGTAATCATACACTGGTTTAAAATAACTTGATGTTTCCTGTTCAGTTTTCAACTGTTTCACATCAATGGGTAAACTGTAATCTCTAATAATTTTCCTCTTAATGATGTTCATCATTTTGTCCAACTCTGCTTGTTTTGGGACATGACGTGTCACAAGACCATCTACTTTGGATATAAGTGGCTTGGGTACCCTATATAATTCAGGAGGTGGGTCTCTGATGTCATCATCAGTTTCCCTATCTACAAGTCTGGGTTCATGTGCTACATGTGGTGGTGGTCTAGTGTTAACGGGTTGTGTATCTCTTACCTCATTTCTCTGATGACCATGGTCTGGCAAATGCATAGGTCTATGTAATGGAAATTGCCTACGGGTGATACCACTATTAGAAGGTGGGTTAACTACATTACCATTAGTTTGAGAATTTTCACCACATGATTGTGTTGGAACTGTAACAGTTTCCCTCCTCTTTAAACCATCTGGAAACAAATCTGGAACATCTATGCCATGTTTCTTTGCATATGATCTTGTAACAATTGGGTTACACACAGGTTCTTTGCCTTCATGATCAATCAACAATTCTGAAGCAAACAAAGAGAATGCTATAGGAATAACTTCATCAATCTCTGAGTGACTATAATTTGGATTTCTTGACAAAAAGTCTGCCAAAACCAAATCTGATCCCTTTTTGTAACCAATCTTGAAGGAGTAATCAGATAACTTTAGGATCAATTTTCTTAATCTAGAAGTGCTAGGTTCATCCTTAGATTGTAAAATCTGAACTATGGATGAGTGATCAACAAATGCATTGAATTCATTTGGCTTCAACAGATGCTTAAATGCTGTTATGTTTATCAACAATCCAAACATTTCTAACTCGGTAACACTATAGTTTTGGCAGGCAGGTGGTAAGACTTTGGAATAGTAACCAACAATATACTCTTTGTCTTCAACAGTTTGTGTCAAGTAAGACCCCGTAGCAATGCGTGATGTGTCACTATACAAATTGAATGTGCCAGTACTTCTTGGCAAATGCAATATTGGTGGTTTAGTCATCATTGATCTAATCTGTTCAAATGTTATTTCATGTTCTTCATTCCACACAAATTTCTTATGTTTTCTTGCAAGTTGGTGAATTGGTTTCAATACACTTTGGATTTTTGGGAAAAAGCTTGAAATATAGTTTACGGCTCCAACGAATCTCCTTGCTTCTTTTGGAGTTTTTGGACGTTTCATTTGCCTAATTGCTTAACAACGATCTGCAAGTGGTTGTATACACAAACTATTCTTTTCATCCACAAAAATCTTATGTCCCATGTATAATACACTGTTTCTAAACAATTTACATTTCTTAGGACAAACCTTTAATCCATTATCTGCTAAACACTTCAATAACGATGTTAAATGCTTCTTATGTTCACATTTATCTTTACTGAACAAGATAATGTCATCATGATGTGCAATGCAAAAATCTTTCGAGTTAGGTATAGCATGAAGAATATCATTGATTTTGGCTTGAAAGATACCTGGCGAGATGTTAAGTCCCTGGGGTAATCTTTTGTAGTAAAAGTGATTTCCACCATTATATGAAGATATACCTGTAAATTGCTGTGCATGCTTGGACAATGGTAGACAATGAAATGCTGACTTAATGTCTACAACACTCAACACTCTGGCTTCTGAATTACCTATTGTCTTTAAGGTCTCTGAAAGTAATGGGAAAGGGTGATTGATTTTCCTTATTCTAGAATTCAAATATCTGAAGTCTGTCACTACCCTCTTTTCACTTGTTCCTTTCTTTGATATAAGTAACACTGGTGATGTGTAAGATTGATGACCTATGGATAGGATACCTAATTTTACCAAACGGTTCAACTCCTTGTCAATAGCTTGCTTGTCACTATCTGAAGCAAAGTAAGGTCTAATGTAAAATGGGTCATCATTAGATAACTCAATATCAACTTCAAAATTGGGACAGCTTGATAATTCCCCATATAATGAAAATGCTTGTCTGTTCTCAAAGATCAGGTCATACACTTCCTCTTTTTCATCAGATGTTAACAAACTCTGAGACAAATTGACATACTTATGGATAATCTCATTTTCTGACAACTTCAAAATAGGATCATTTGGATCCAAATGAGGATATTTCTTTACACGATCCTTAACAATAGTACTCTCAACTGGCTGAGATTCTGAACTTACTACAGAGACTTTGTGTAATGCATCATCACCTGATAGCTCAGTTACATATTGTGATGGCAAAGTTTGAACAACATCAACCAACTGACTTGAAATGTAGAGAAGCAAGTGGCTTATCTGGAGCAACATGTATGGTCTTATGAGAGAGATTCTTCACTGGAATACTTGTTCGACCTCTTTTAAATTTCACTAACATTTGTGATGGACAAAATTTGGATAAAAACCTGTTAGGCTGAATAATCACCTCTGCGTTTCTCAAATAAGGTGGTACTTTACCTCTCAAAGTGATGTACGTTTCTTGACCAGGTTTTATCACAACATAAGCTGATGGTCTAAGATGCAATTTTTTTGGTGCAATTCTGAATGTGTTGGTCTTAAATTCCAAGATTCCATCTAACTCTGCTAAGGTTTTTGATCCCAGTATCAAATCTATCCCGATGAGGTTTTTAACAACCATTGCTGAAATTCTGAAATTTCTCTCTTGTATTGATATTTCAAACTCTATCATGGTATCTGAGGTCAAATATGATCCATTTCCCAAACGAAAAGTGATTGGATTTACCCGAGAACATTTTGTTTGTGACAAATACTTAGACGATTCAACAAATGATTGAGCAATAATAGATCTTGTAGATCCACTGTCAAATAGTACAACAACACCTTTCTTGTCTGGTAAATAACCTTTTGCATAGTTACTAGAGGTCAAATGTATCTCTGCTTCAACCTTGTCTAAATATTTTGCCTTGTGATCATTATCGCTTTGTTTCTTTTTAGGTTTAGTTGGTGTCCTCAAAGAATTCAAGTAGGGAGAGGGGTCAGGAGCGCACTGAAAACTCTCCCCTTCTAAAAATCCTGAGATATGCCTTGGTCACTATTTGGAGGATTAGCCCTTTCAGATATGGGGTCTTCCCCTCTTTGCCTTTGGCGTTCCTCAAGGTCCCTTTGTCTTTTTCTACATTGTCGCCATGTATGTCCTGGGTAAAGGCAATCGTCTGTAGTATCTGCTACTATTATCCCATCTATTTTGAGATCTAGAAGTTGGCCTATCAGGGCTCTCGTCTCCTTTGTTAACCGATGGAGATTGAGATCGGTTACGTGAGGGAGTACTGTGGGAGTAATATCCTTGTGACATATTCAAAGTCTCTAACTGACCTTTCAATTGGGCTATTTCATCATAAATAGCAGCATTGGGTGCAGGATTTACTTCCTGACTAGAAAATGATAACTCCCTGGATGCTTTTTCATTTTGGAGATCAAAGAAACACTGAGTACGTGAAACTATAGTTTCCAAATTATTGTCTGGAGTAGACATGAGTACTGCAGTTCGGCATTTGGGTGGCAGGGTTGACAAAAACTTATCTCTTACTTGATCTTCCCCGTACCCTATTATCTGAGCAAGCTGACTTATTTTGGATAAGTGCTGCTCTGCACTTTCGCCACGAGTATACGTAATACTTTCAAATTGAGCAACATGAGCAAACTGAGAATGTGATGGGCTAAAACGATTAATAAATGAAGTTTGCAAATCCTGTAATGTTTCAAAAACCTTGCCTTCAATCCACAATCTGGCACTACCTTGTAGGCTACGTTTGAAAAGTTGTACAACATTGTGAAGTGCTGCCTCATCAGCAGGTTCATGTAGGTCATGAGCTTCTAAGTAATCTACAAAGGTGTAAAAATGTGCTGTACACAAATCACGGTCTATTTTATCTCCACAAAATCTTGTAGGAAGAAAATCTGTTACTCTTAACCTTTGCTGTGGCTGTGCCATCATGATTAATGATAAAACACTAATAGCAATGCATAACAAATTCATTGCAAACATACCTCATACTGTAAATCGAAAAGTGAACTGTGAAAAAAAAAAAGCTTACATAAGTCTGGAATATTTGCACAATACAGAGCTGAGCTAGTATGTCTGACATACACTTTAGGCTTAGGTACATGCAACATCAAGTAACATGAAATTATTGCAATGGTCAATGTTTTGCAACAATTCAACAACATGAAAAGAGAAAAAAATTGGTTGAGACTGGTTGTTGACAGAAGTTCCTGGCACTAGAGTTCTGGAATGCTAACAGGCTAGGCGTTGTCTAATATTAACTTCAGTAAAGGCTATAAATTGCTCTGAAGGTTTCTCGTTTCCTGTCGGTAACGTCTTGAAGGCGTTTTGTTAAGATCGCAGTTGTCGCTGTTAAGAAGCTGTTCGTACAACACGTATCCAAGAGAAGGCCAAGTTAAATCCAGGCTACAGGTTGTCGGCTTAGGACTGTGTTGGCTAAGCTATGATGTATGTCGACGATCATGCTTAAGCTAGGCTAGGCTGCACAGACAGAAGAAAGTTAGGCCGTACCAGGTTACAGTGTAGTAGGCTACAGTTTAGGCTTCATGGCTTCATGTTGATGCATATAGCCTTGGTGCATTGGCGTTGTAAGGCTAGGCTATGCAATGTTCCTTGTTAGGCTCAGCTTAGGCTAGGCTATGGTTTATGGTTAACAACGTATCGTAGGTTAGGATAGGCCAAGTTGGTAAGCATGCAGGTTTCACGGTGAATAATAAGCTTGACAATGTGCAAATGACGCAACGATAATGGGTTGATGATTTGCTCTTCAAGTTGAGACCACCTTCACTCATATAGGACTAGCCTGGGCTCATGATGTAGGCTAGGCTAACGATAATTGCAAGAAAGCTTGGCTATAGGCTAGTATATTTCTATGTCTGTGGCCAACGTATAGGTAGGATCGGTAAACGATGTGATGTAGGCCTAGGCATAAACATTGGGCCTAAGTTGACTTGCACAGTCTAGACTGGGAACGATGAGTTCCGTTGTAGCTACGTCACACTCACAGGTATAGGCTAGCTAGGCTGCGTTAGGCAAATTTGACGTGCCCAACGTTTAGCGGTTAGTTTATTGAAAACGACCAGTTTAATATTAGGCTGGAAATACTCACAAACCAACGATATAAAATGTTTTTCGTCAGATACAGTACTTGACAAGAAAGTAGAAAGTATAAATTCGTCCGCAATCGAAGACCTGGTAGTGAACACTCACAGGGTTCAAATGTTAGGTTCAACTGCACGTTAGGCTATAACGTTAGTCAGACGACTGGCTGAATTACTGTTTCAGTCGGATCAGGATGACAGGATGGGGACAGAAAGATGCTAATTATGCCACACTCCTCCGCCATGTCGTGTTTGTACGGGGTTGGGGGTGTTCTTCTCTGATGAAATAAACGTTTAGCCAGCAATTAATGAAAGAAGAAAAATCTTGATTCTTGATTCGACTTTTATTTTCGGGTACTTCTCAGACTTAGTACATGTATAGTTCTACGTTCAATTTGCAACTCTCATGATCTCCTCGTGTCCTGTGTCTACACAAACTTTTATACTTGTCCCTTTGCTTTACTTCGGGAAACCCGTCACATAAATCAAACATCATAACATTAAAACTTTCCATTGTGACCTTGGGTCAAAACCTGATTCGTTGATCATAAACATGTGACTCTGGGGAATTCCCTTTACGTAATGGAAATTGCTATCGCTATACGACACTAGCCTAACCGTGCATTTTCAGTCTTCCCTTTTCTTCATACGTAGTCTTCTTATCAACGATCAGTGTACGAGTCTCTCAATCTACCTACTTTTCTGTGTCGAAGCCTTCAGATACGTCTCAAGCGTAAATTTTCGGCTCTATTCATCCGAGGTCGGGAAACCTAAGACAACACCTCCGAAAGACCGTCAGCCATAGACCTTATGCCTATGATGTCACAGAACAAAAAGTGCGTCCCCGGTGGAGGAAAGAGCGTACATTGCAAGTAACAACAACAAATGCAGACAGCTGATTTATATAGACTTATGCATTGACGTCACTCAACGTCACTTTGGAGGAAAACAATGAAGCACAGGTGCACGAACGGCGCAGATTTCGCCCGGGAGTATAGGCCTACGACTGGTAAATCAGCTGTCTGCATTTATTGGTGTAACTTGCAATGATACGTGCTTTTCCTCTAAACGAGTGAGCACATTCTGCTCTGTGACATCATATGCTCATATGCATAAGGTCTACACCGGTTGCATACGAGATCAAGTCTACCACATGTGCATGCGAAGTTCGCGTTTTGCGCACAATGTGCTTCATTGCTTAACCTCCGAAATGACTTCGCTTGACGTCAATACATAATGTTTATTGACAGGAAATGCATTCAAAATAAAGTTGTGTGGGCATTTTGTAGAACAAGCAGTCAGTTATGTTAGATCCAATCTACAGACAGTAAGGATCAATGTAAGAGGGGCTGGCACTTATGAAAATTAATTTGGTCCACTTTTTATTATTTTTTCTGCACAGTCGTTCATATATCCAAATAATTTACTTCAGGATAATATAAATTTTAGTCAATTTGAACCGTACTCGATACTGGCAAAATAAAGATTCAAAAGAAGACGTTAATAAATGAATAAATAAAATAACAAAAAATAATAGACATTCTCAAGCAAAATATTCCCAATATCTACAGATCTATCTAAAAGTAGTGTTACGATGGTGTATGTTATTTTCAGTGTGAGAGATCTTTTCTCAACAGAATAAGAACAGTTCCATATTAACTCAATAATACTTACATTTCATTGTGTTACTTTAACAATTGTGATAAAATGAACATTTTGAGAAACCCCATTAGTTATTGTTATTTATTATATAAATTGTGGTTGTTGTGTGACATAATTAAGTACCAGCTAGCATAACTGAGTCTAAGATTTGAGTTGCCTTTCCGGCATTGAATTACGTTACTTTAGCAATTATCATAAAATGAACATTTTGAAAAAACCTATTATTAATTCCCTAAAACAATATTAAATGGATACTTTTGCCAAAAAGGAACTTTTAATAATTGCTGTTTTTGTAAGGTCTAATTAAGTACCAGCTAGCAAAACTGAGTCTGAGTTGATATAATTGCCTTGCCTTGCATTTTTGTGTGTGTGTGTGTGTGTGTGTGTGTGTGTAGAAAACCAATGAAACATAGTAAGTCATGTTTTACCTATTTGTGAACATTTTTCAAATTGGAATTTTGACTGGTTCTGTATTTCCAACATTCCACTACCAAAAGACATGACTTTCAGTTTATTTGACCTTTGCTTTGATAAATATTGATAGAATAAAGGGGTTCAAAGAACGAATAAGAGATAAAGTCTTACTATTGTAAAAAATGTCCTCTATCTCAAAATACTTTTTCAACCAGAAAACACACTTTAACGTGCAGCATTGTCTATTCCACATTGGCGCATTCGTTTTTATTTGTTTACTACAAAGTCAAGATCGAATTTGGTCGCAAGTGACAATCCTCGGCGTGGGGCCCAGAGGCCGCTGACCCGGCCTTAGGGCCCATTTTACTAAACTTCCCAATTGGGGACCAAAAAGGAGGCCAATGAAGGGGGTTCTGGGTACTTAAAAAAATGTTTGCACTGGAGAAAAACACTTAAATATCTAGTTCATGTGGCACTGAATACTCATTGAGCAGACCATAAAATGGCATTTAGCTTTTTTTTTTTTTTTTTTTTTTTTTGCAAAATGAATCATTCATGTCTGGACGGTCTCTCAATCGCACTGGTCGTATCGTGGGTTGGCAATTTCCTCACTACGCGTCATCAAGAAGTACTTGTTGATGGGTAGTCACCGGTGTCTTCTAGAGTTCCGCAGGTAATGATACTAGGCCTCTTTCTATTCCTCATATCAATATAACTTACGCCACTATCTTTAATCGGCCGTCAGGATTTTTGCTGATGACTACACTTTGTACCGTGAGATTAGGAACTCTAATGATTCTAAGATACCTCAACAGGACATTGGTAAGTGTGTCATTGGTAATCTTATTGGCAAATGGGTTTCAATAAACGTAAATGTTCTTCAATGAGTCTCCCATAAGGTAAACTCATGTCCACATTACCATCAAATGAGTGACAACATGAAGCAAGTAAGTCACCGCCTTATCTAGGAGTTGATCTCTGTTCTGCCATGAGTTGGACACTTTATATCAACCAAATTACTGTCAAGGCAAACAGGACTTTGGGGTTGCTGAAAAGGAATCACTCTCACTCTGACAGGTCAGACAAAGTTACAGCCTTTCTTGCACTGGAACGTCCTTACCTAGATTATTGCAGCACGGTAGGCCGGGATTCCTACCATCAGTGTGACAAGGCCAGTACTAAATGTGCAGAGGCGTGTGGTCAGTTTTGTTTTCAATTAAGGTATGATTATACATGAGTTACATTGTAGTAACCTCCTCTTTGATAGCTTCTGAGGGTTGGGTTCGCCCTAGATCTCATTCGGAGTATATTTAACCCCCACCTGTAGCCACGTATCGGCTCTCTAGAGGCCGTCCGAAGAGATCTTCTTACTCGTGCGGCTTCTGTTTATAGGAGTACCATTTTTAATATCTTCGATAACACATGGTTGGCGAACTCTCTACTCGGTATCGCAGAGGAGAAATTGCCACTAGAAAGAGGAAAAGTATGTACGCTGACCGCCGATATTCTCGCTTTATATGAATTCATTGGTGCTACTTGAGTAGGCTTTTCAAGGCAGACAATTCAGTGTGGTGCCTCGACTTACCAATCCCTGGCTGTGTCAATGCAAAGCAAGTTTTACCTTATCAAATCTACCTGCCGCCAGTCCGACTTCTATGAACAAATTGTCAAACTGAGAATTGAGGTCTATTCAGTGCTTATCAGATATTACATGAAAATGGATCTTTTTATGGAATTGCTTTTAATTTTGTAAATACCTAAGAGCTTTTAAGGGCTTTGCCCTTAGGGTCCCATCCTATCCCATTGCTCTTGGATCCCACTAGAGGCGAGTCCCTCAAGAAAGCGGTAACCATGGAAATATTTTGCCCCTTAAAAATTTGAGACCAAAACTCAAAACTGGCCCCAAACATCTTAACATGTCTCACCCCAGAAATGCCTTTATAACTTTGTATGGCACGGGTCTGTCTCAACCACCGAGTGAACATAATTAGCCTTTGGTTCAAAAAAATAATGATAACTACAGAGACGATGACCAACAGTCTACGACGGAGATATCGATTATTTCTAACACCAAACTGATTAATCAATTAAAAGTATGAACTGAAAAGTCCGAGTTTTAGTTTCTTGTCTTTTATGGGAGGGGAATAAGGAGTAACGTGTTTAATGGAGAGCCATGACGTTTGCAGCCAGGTACTCGTTATCGAAAGCATATGTAATATTTCTTTAGAAACCTGAATGTCACCGAATTTAATTTCAAATTTCCGCCACAATTATGTCATTCCTAGACATTCTGAAGGCCCCAATGGAGATTTTATTTACTACTGAAGAAACTTCAGGACTACTGGTTTAATTGTGTTTTTGTATAACTCACCTTCCTCTTTCAATGTCATATGCTGAACCCTAAGCCAAAGACAACATTTATTTGTTATGACCCGACCGAAATCTGAACGTTTAAACCTCCCTGCTGAAAGGAGGATACTCTAGCCATTAGGATACGGGATGAAATATTACAAGAAATCTTGCATCAATACACACTCAGTTTCCTTCTTTGTGAATAAAAAAATAATCGTAATCAGCGCGCAAAATGTCTAGAATTATACAAACATTTAACATAAAATATACATAGCAAGTATGGAATTTGGTAACTCATGTAAGACAAGAAATTTTCATAAAAACCTAATATTACCCTCTTATATTACTCTTACCCTGGTACAATATCAATACGCATCAGGATTTTAATATGCATAAGGTATGGAATATAACGATAAGTAAACAAAAGTCTGCTTGCATTTGTCATCTTCGTTACATATTTTTTTTGATATGAAATGTATGAAACATATCAATCTTTACCAGCTGTCACAGATATCTTCAAAGATTATAGTACTTGACTTAGCAGGAGCTCTACATTTGCATACATACATTTCCTTTATAATATGATAGTTCAGATATAAACAGCACTTTCAGATAAGTACAAGCACACGTAATCTATATGCTAATCTTCTGTATTATTTTCATAAACAAAAATCTATGTAAAACTAAATAGTATACAGCCAGAGCTTAGAAAAAACCGCAGACATATGCCTCGGTAACACATAAGCCTACGTCATCAGAATTCATTAAAATTAAAGTTACCAAATTTGAAAGGTTGCAATGGCAATCTTTGGAGTTGAGTATCCCATGGCTAGCACGCGCTTAGTTCAATGGACAAACAGTTTGATATCGAGGCACATCATTACCGTGTCTCCTGAATAGGGAATAACACACTGATATTTTTCAGTTTACTATGGAGCAATTATACTTCGCTGAAACTTTTCGGAGGTTTGTTAACTACAGAGCTTTTCAGGTAACATAAAATGGAGATGATTAGATATTACTATGTGACTTCCTGAACTTTTTCAGTACGATATTGAGATATTGACATACAGAATCTATTTTCCCATTATTTTATCGTGAAATATTGAAATATTATATTACAGGATTTCAATATGTTCACTAAAACAATTCAATTCAATTCACTTTATTTCAATCAAAGAGCAAATGCACAAAAATACAGATAACAATTATGGTAAGAGTAGCAATAGAAGCAGGCAGTATGGTCATAATAAAAGATTATAGGAAAGATACAAATAAAATACATAAGAGCAATGACTGAGGAGTAATAAGATACAAATGATAACCATAAAAAACCTGATTTTAAAACACAAAAACACCTATTACAGGACAAAATACTACACCAATCACCTATCCCTCCGACCGGTTGTGACAAAACAACCCCCACCCCCACCACACCCTACCAAGCAGATGACAACAGAGATAGCTTTAGGTATACTTAGAAATTAGCTCCCTTCTGAAGTAGTTCTTAAAGCAGGTATAAGACGACTCTCTCAAATTTTCATGGAGTGAATTCCAAATCTTCGGGCCTAAGAAGCAGATACATTAGAGGGAAGGGGTTAAAGGGTTGAGAGGTAGCTTAAAATGATCATTTCGTCTGGTGCTATAGCTATGAATAGAGTTACGGACTGTGAACATGTTAAGACATTGACATCCGAGATCTTATTTTCTCAATATTTTAAGTTAGCCTAACATACTGAATCATTAGATTACAGGATCTCAATATCCTACTGTAATCGTATTATTGTCACGATATTTAGATCTTGATTATTGTGTTACTTAATATTTTAATACTTTATGCTAAAAATTGAGGTAACACGACTTTAAATCTCAGTGGCTTCATCTAAAGACCAAGATATTAACACAATGTGGTTATTAAACTTAATATCTAAATATTTAATCAAAAATATACTTTCATATCAAGAAAGATAGATAGAAAACGTAACTTAAATATCTAAACATACTGCGCTAACATGACGCTAAAAAGGACTACCGAGTTTTAGCCATCCTTAGTTGACCACTTTTAATCCACAATCTATCAGAGAACTTTCTGTGCAGCTACAGTATCATGAGATCAATAAAGTTAAAGGGGTTTGTTGTCAGATTGCTATAAGGCACAGATGTAAGTGATAAATTTTATCACTGTGTGACAGCTCTTAACAAAGGCATGGTGTGAAGCCTTTAAAGACTGTTTGATCAACTCAGCAAGTTTGTTTTCAAAAGGAATTAACTGCCGCAAGTGTTGAGATAAGGTTCACCCGGGAAAAGGGATTTATGTAGTGTGATTTTGGCTAAAACATCCTATTCAATTCTAGCGGCATGAAATATTAAGATGTCACTATCCCGAATATCAATATCTCAATATCTTCCTATGAGTGTATTCAGATATTGAGATCCTGAAATTTTATATCTAATATTTTACGATAAAATGTTAAGATGACTAGAATTCGAATATCAATATTTCAATTTGCATCTTTCAGTAAGCCCATAAAGTTATCACGTCATTTAATATCTCAATATTTTAAGTCAAAGTAAAACAGATTGCCTACTATGCCTAAATTTCCAAGGGTTGTAGTTGGTCAAATTTCTTTGGCTCTGACAAAATGTTTGTCTTAACTGCACAGGAAAATGTTGTTTTCTTCAACTTTACTAATTTGACCTCTTCGGATTTAACTTTTGTGTCTCGCAGTGGTTCATCAAAAAGTTAATCCGAAGGATGAAGAAGAAAACCTGTACTACTTCTCCATTTCGGTTAGTTTACTGGTTTTACACATGTGGGGTCGTCTGACGGATTTAGTTGAGTATTGACCTAAGTGCATTTGCTGCTATTAGTTATGGTTTGAATCTCAATGATCCATGTCCCATAAAGAATTTCTATTGGCATGATTCTTCGTTCAGCCATCAAAGACCTGTAGTAAAATCACTTTGGGAAGCCTTAATGCGAAGTGGCAACTCCTAACATAAGTCCCACTTCAACAGCTCTCAAGGTGGCACACAAGTTCAAGAGAGGCACAGGTAGTTGGCGTTTGAGGGTTACTTCCGATCTCGCAATGAAAAAGCTTACTTGCATATTTGTTTCTTCAGTTTTGTAATATTAAGTAAGCAACTGAACCATATACATAATCAAGTGCAACTAAAGTACTGTAGCTAGCGTTAGATTTTTGTAGTGCCCACATCACACACTGTTAAAACACTGTTTAAAATTTTTAAACAACCACATATTAACCAGTGAATCGCTCAATGTTGTTTAAATTTCAAACAACCTTGTTTGAAATTTGAACAACATCGTTTAAATTTCAAACAACCTTGTTTGAAATTTAAACAACATTGAGCTATTCACTGGTTAATATGTGGTTGTTTAAAAAATTTAAACAGTGTTTTAACAGTGCATGGCTTATAATCTAGGAAAGGTAACGAGTGGTAGGTCTCGGAGGTCTTCCTCCAATTCACATCACCTCTCTTAATTAGTGCCCCATCATCAACTTCAATATCCCAATCCTGAACATTCCTCCACACACCTTGTAAAAGGACTTTGGCTTCGGCCGTAAAAGGGCTAAAATATGGAAGGATGTCGTACTGACTTCCGGGGACCTTGTGAACATGCCCCAGGTTTAGACGGTCTATGAGTGTGGGCATGTAGGCATGGTGCCACTGGTCTTTCCTCCATCTGCATTGAAGACCGAGCACTGGTTATATCTTTCCATTATAAGTAGACATAATTGACAGCTCTTACGTCTCTGATTCGGCGTCTGATGGTAGATCTTCTATCGCTTCGGGGTAGTTGCTTTATCAGTGTTGAATTCTTCGTCGGCTAGTGATTTGCGTAGTTTAAGGGTAAGTTACGTTCTTCTACCACCGTGGGTACACTGTGGAGACAACCTCCTTCCGTCCGCTGTTTTTGTCGGTAAAATGCTTTTCACAGTAGGGACTGCATGTCATTCCAAAGGGCAAGACCATTCATGAATGATTGGCTTTACGGTTTCCTCCATGTCATGCCCCCAGAAAGCTATGTGCTGGCTTTGTCCTCAGGAAGCAGTCGAATTTGGTAAAACAAAGCCTTGATATCACCAGATATGGTAATCATTTGTTGAGAAAATCAAGGTATACACCCAATAAAGTCAAAACAATGGTTTGTCCTGGCGGAAGTGTTGTTTTTTTTCATTCGTGACTTGCCTTTAAACTTGTAGAAGCATACCAGACCGTATTATCCATTATGGTGAACATGCGGTCTAGAATACACCGGATGCCTTTGATTTATTTGCTTGATCTACAGAAATTTTCTTCAGGAACCCTGCTTCAAGAAGTTGATTAATTTGTTTGTTATGGACTTCGCCCAATTCTCTGGATATGTCGTTCAGGTCTTTTCGATATGGGATAAATGGACTGTGGGTGCAATTGTTGAGTCTTAACAACGGTTCAACGTACCTTAGGCTACATCTCCATCCACATCAAACCGGACGGTTCTCTCGTTTTCAGGTCCTGATTTGTTCTCTCTGCCTATCTAGAGTAGGGGAAAATGTTCATTTGCCACAAGCATCGGACATCCTTCTGGAGGTCGTTGTTCTCTACTTTTCGGATGATTCATTAATGAATTTCGCAATGTTTGATTGACCATGTGACTGCAGCCGGTGGACCGGAGAGCCAAGTTGAACTGTTTGTTGTAGCAGTACCAAATTGTCTGATCGAACAAGGTTTAGCCTTATACATGTCAGGAAGGTTACTTCCGATCTCGCAATGAGAAAGCTTACTTGCATATTTGTTTCTTCAGTTTTGTAATATTAAGTAAGCAACTGAACAATATACATAATCAAGTGCAACTAAAGTACTGTAGCTAGCGTTAGATTTTTGTAGTGCCCATATCACATGGCTTATAATCTAGGAAAGGTAACGAGTGGTAGGTCTCGGAGTTCTTTCTCCAATTCACATCACCTCTCTTAATTAGTGCCCTATAATCAACTTCAATATCCCAATATTGAACATTCCTCCAAACACCTTGTAAAAGGATTTTGGCTTCGGCCGTAAAAGGGCTAAAATATGGAAGAATGTCGTACTGACTTCCGGGGACCTGGTGAACATGCCCCAGGTTTAGACGGTCTATTAGTGTGGGCATGTAGGCATGGTGCCACTGGTCTTACCTCCATCTGCATTGAAGACCGAGCACTAGTTATATCTTTCCATCATAAGTAGACATAATTGACAGCTCTTAAGTCTCTGATTTGGCGTCTGATGGTAGATCTTCTACCGCTTCCGGGTAGTTGCTTTTTTGGTGTTCAATTCTTCGTCGGCTAGTAATTTGCGTAGTTTAAGGGTAAGTTACGTTCTTCTACCACTGTGGAGACAATTGCCCATACAAAACCGCCTTCATGAGTTTGTAGTTCCTCACGTCCGTTGTTTTTGTCGGTAAAATTCTTTTCACAGTAGGGACTGCATGTCATTCCAAAGGGCAAGACCATTCATGAATGATTGGCTTAACGGTTTCCTTCATGTCATGCCCCCAGAAAACGATGTGATGGCTTTGTCCTCATGAAACAGTCGAATTTGGTAAAACATAGCCTTGATATCACTAGATAGGGTAATCATTTGTTGAAAAAATCAAAGTTATGCACCCAATAGAGTCAAAACAATGGTTTGTCCTGGCGAAGTGGTTTTTCTTTTTCATTCGTGACTTGCCTTTAAACTTGTAGAAGTATTCCACACCGTATTACCCATTATGGTGAACACATGAGGTGTGGAATACACCGGATGCCTTTGATTTATTTGCTTGCTCTACCGAAATTTTCTTCAGGAACCCTGCTTAAAGAAGTTGATTAATTTGTTTGTTATGAACTTCGCCCAGTTCTCTGGATATGCCGTTCAGGTCTTTTCGAGATGAGATAAATGGACTATGGGTGCAATTGCTGAGTCGTAACAACGGTTTAACGTACCTTAGGCTACATCTCCATCAACATCAAACCGGATGGTTTTTTTTTTCCCACGGAGTTCCTACGCTTTCAGGTCCTGATTTGTTCTCTCTGCCTATCTAGAGTAGGGTAAAATATTCATTTGCCAAAAGCATTGGACATCCTTCTGGAGGTCGTTATTTTCTGCTTTTCGGATGATTCATTCCTGAATTTCCCGATGTTTGATTGACCATGTGACTGCAGCCGGTGTACCGAAGAGCCAAGTTCAGCTGTTTGTTGTAGCAGTACCAAATTGGTTTTGTCTGATCGAACAAGGTTTAGCCTTATACATGTCAGGAAGGTGTTTCCCTCTCAGATGAGCCCAACGGCTTTGCGATAAGTTGGCAAGGAGTAATCGGACAGGTGAAGGAGAGGGCAGGTAAAGGCATCATGGATTTTGTAACGTTTGTTAGACTGATCTGCTGCAGAAAGTTTGGAAGTTCACAGTTTGCCAACGTATTGGGTGAACTCCAGACGCACCATTGTTAGGAGTATTTCATCCCTCTCCCTAGCTTGATCCAGTTGATTGGCTGCTTCATCAAGTATAATGGTTCTTACAAATCCATGGCATAGGCATGTCTGCAACATGTAACGCAGGGTAAGATGGGTCTTTACAATTATTACACGCCTTGTGTAATGTGTACATGTATGGATGATATGTTTTACAACATCCCTTGTCAGTCTATGTCAACTTTACAGTGTCATCAGTTGAGAATTTCTGACACTTTCGACAATCTATCAGAAAACGATCTGTTCCATTAAATCAGAGTGGGGAATCTTTTTCCTCCGACGAGCTCTTTTGATAGACATAATCCACCCGCGGGCCAAGGGTGCCGCCGATTAAGTGCTCATCGAGCTTTCCACATAGGACGCACGCCAAAGGGTCCAAACATGCCCTGGTGGGGCCTAGGGGAAGAGCCTAGGTAAGGAACTAGCGTTTTCATTAATTTGTAAGCATAAGAATCTTAATCCACTTTCTTTAAATGACTCTGAATCTGCAAGGCTATACATACCAGATATGTATGAAACAATAACTAATGAGCACACACGAATATTGCGCGCAAAACTTGCAGGAGAAAAAATGCAATAAGTTACACCAACATGCAATTAGTTACATCAACTTTAGTTTTCTTCACCTTACAATGCAAACGTAGCCTATCCACTTTTTAACTTTTATTCACTCTTCGAAGGTGCAGGGTTTATAACGCCCGAAATGTACCGTAGCAAATGCATTGCACACTCAGTTTCATTCTGCAATAGAGAGCCCTTCTAAATAAGATAGTGCCATTATTGTTCAATGATATGCAGCCTCCCCACGCAAAGCTTCCCTCACTACCAGTGAAATAAGATTCTAAACTTCGTTTATGTCAATTCAAACGGTAGGCATGTTGAATTGTGCATACTACGGTTTAAGTAGTAACTTGGTAGTCTTATTTGCAGCATATTTACGAGAAATATTCGCAAAATTGGTATAAACAGGGTAAACGATGGGGACCGTAGGTTAAAAGATTAAAATCAATTTCATTGTTATACTAAGGTTTCCCACACCTGCATTACAGTATAAACAGGAGGCGCTGGTCTCTCTTTTACAAGGTACGATGAAGTAAATGGTTGGTTTTAAAGAGGTATTAATCAACATTGGTTCTGATCTTCGACAATTTACGCGATGGTTGGTTTAAGAAAAAGGATTAACTCAATTCAAATAGACCGGACATAAAGATTGAAAAGTAACTTTCACATTACTTAAAGAAGTTGCAATTACGAGATTTACCACAAACATAGTCCAGCCCAATGGCCTCAGTCGAGAGGTGTTAATTATCTGTTTCAGTAACGATTGGCACCGTAAGTTAAAAGATTGATATCAATTAACTTTATTGTGATACTGAGGTTTCCTACACCTGCATTACAGTATAAACAGGAGGCCCTGGTTCTCTCTTTTACTAGGTACGATGGAGTAAATAGTTGATTCTTTGATCGTGATGTACGAGGCTTGGTACTTTCTCTGTAGAGATCTGAAGCTTGGTGTGATTGATATTCGTTTATCTCTAGCTTTTACTTTTAGCCACGTAGATTAATGGACTTATTTATATATTTTTGATGACAATGAGGCCAGTCGCTCCTGCGGAGACTTGGGGTAAACTCCGTCAAAGAATTTATACCAAAGAAGTATTAAAGAACATACAAACATTGGTTCTGGTTCAATTTTCGACGATTTGTGGTAGTGATTCCCAAATGGTGGGTCGCGAGGTGAAAACTGATGGGTCCCGAGCCCATGTGGGGGTCGTGGGGATAGCGGAGCGTTGTAGTGCAACGTTCATAGGTCAATATTCTCTGTTCTGAATACGCGTAAAACGCATGCCGGTAGGACACAATAGCGATCTCAGAAGGTGGTTGGGTCGCCAAAGAATGTAAAATCATGAAATTTGCGTCGTTTGAAAAATCCAGTGGGAATCACTGATTTACGGGATGATTGGTTGAAAGAAAATTGGACTTTAGTATGTTGCTGGTAAAAACAGAACTCTACAACTCTGCCCTGGGATGATGGTGGTTAGTTGTTTATCGACATTTTAACATGTGAATCACAGTAAAGTTCCAATCCATTCTCCCCCTTTCAATAGTTTTTACATGCCTACGAAAAAATTAAGTGAAAGCCAATCTCTGAAGTCCATAATGACCTGAATGCAGGGCCGTAGCCTGGGTGAAATCTCTAGGGGACAGTCGATGGCACTAGCTAAGTGGAGCCCCAAGCGGCGTGTCTACGTACAGATAGTTGAAACCCTCGAAGATCCTTTCTTTTCATCTGTGCATGAGTGCCATCCTGGGGGGGGGGGGGGAGGGTGCTCAGAGGAGGGGTACATGTAAGGCCTGGCTTAGGTGCAAATTTTGCTATCGTTTGCAAAGCCTTGAATTTATTGTATCTTTACAAACTGTCATTTTTTAGACATTCGTCGTATTTTGCCTGGGCATAAGTTAAGAGGTGCTCTCTAAGAGAAGGGGATGACACCATATACTCTTTGAGAAATTTTTGTCTTTGTGAGGTAGCTTGGATGAAAAATGGTGCCATCTTTGGACTTCGTCAAGCGCAGAATTGATTATATGTTTAGGAACCCTTATTATTTAGTGGTTTTTTCTGTTTTGGAAAGCTTTGTGTAATTGAAGTGGATGTTGTCTCAAGGAGGGATGACACCTTTACCTTTGAGAGATTTTTCTCGTTCTACGTTTTCCTAGGTCTAAAATGGTGATCTAAAAGGTTCGGACTGATTACATGATCTGGAATTTTCATTATGTTTGAATTCTTCGGCTGCGTTTAGCCGTATGAAACCAGACTTCAAAAATGCATTGTTTTTGATGATTGATACAAGCATAGCATGATGTGTCATGACAATAATGGCAAAAGTTCCATTTCTTCCAGCTACTGGTTGAATGCTGCATTACTGTGTTAGGACAAGACAGTTTTGGGTTCATATTTGGCCTTAGGAATTCTTGAGAAAGTTTGCCGTTTGACCTCTAGTGACCTTTCACATTTACTAAAATCGATGTCCTTAGGTTTTTTCTAATGGATTTAATTCGTCACCATGTGAAGTATGAAAAGTAGGTATGTTTCCTAACATGAGATTATATGTTAACAAGATTTTCAGAATTTGATCCTCAGGGCCGTAGCTATGGGGGGGGGTGTGGGGGGGGTGCGACACCCCCCTGGGCGGTCAATCAGTCGGCAAATCAGGGCATAGTCGGCAAATTGACTGTCCATTGTAGACGAATTAGAGGGGCAAAACCTGCCAGGCTGCCAGCGAGGGGTGGATACCACAAACCACAGACCTACTCAGAATAGCCGGCAACCTAAATATGGTCCCTCATAGTCGTAACTTCGTAAGGGTTGTCGCCCACTTGTCGGCTATTCCGGATTCGCCGTAAAATTAAATTAGTCAAGTTGGCAGATTTGTCGTAGCAGGCACTGGTTGAATAGTGCGTTACACTGGTTGAATAGTGCGTTATTCCGTTATAGACCATCCGCTCCGTTTGCGGAAAAGCTGGGAATTGATCCCAAACATGACTTCGAGCGACTGCACAGGGTTCGTCGACCCTCAAGACGCATAGACGACCACCCAGACACGGCTTCCGGCCTAACTCTTCACCAGTTCTATCGGAAGGAGTGCCGATGTGTGCTGGACACACTGATAACTCAGTTGAAAGACAAAATGCAGCCAACACTGGATATTATCAAGCCATTGGAACAGGTGCTAGGCATACCCTTCAAACTTCCAAAACCTGAAGAAGTCGCATGTTTGGCAGCCCTGTTCCCCTGTGAGGTGAATGCGGATGTGCTGACGGTAGAGTTGGAGCTGTTTAAGGGACTCCTTGAGAACGCAGCTGTAACCAATAGCGTATCTGAGGCTGCACGCCTGGCCCATCAACACAGAAGAACACTGCCACTGACCTGGAAAGCGTACCAGCTCCTGTTGACAGCTCCGATCACAGTGGCAAAAGACGAGAGGACATTCAGCCATTTGAAGTTTGTCAAGAGCGTGTACCGTTCGACAATGGGAGACAGAAGACTAGACGACTTACTTCTGTTGAACTGCGAAAAGGACCTGACAGATGGCATAGATTTGGCGGACATTATGGAGCTGTGGGCATTGAAGCCAAGACGCTAAGACTTTGTTGAGACCCTGCTAAGATAGCCATCACTGGCCATAACTGATTGAACAGCCATACAGAAGTCAGTCATGTCGAAGATATGCGGGAAAGAGATTGATAAATTATCATTTTCATTCAATGGCAATTTATTGATTTCCCATTTCCAGATGTCAATGATTTTAATAGAACAGAATGTAAGTTGCCTAGAAAACGTGGCCTTGCATTGGTGTGAATAGGCAATTTGTTGTTCAAATTTGGCGCAGCTAGCCTGTTTCAAAATCAAATTACCCACATAAACTATCAAACATCCATCATACTCTGCACAGACTGCACTGGGACTGGTAATGACCATGTATTATCACCTTGTTAAACCAGTTCACTACTAGTTCACTGATAAGGTAATGTAGACTCATCTGACAATTATTTTTATTGAGAAGTCTCTTGGGGACCATTAACTGCCCAGGACCCATTAGTGATTGTCCACTGTTGTCAGTGTTGCCTCAGGCTATCCCCTGTTGTGGTCAATTTGCCCCAAGACATTCAGGTGTTGGCAATTAGGCAGGTAAGGGATTGTCATGGTGTATTATAGGCTGCAAGTTAGAACAGAGCCAATATAACATGACTAGCTTATGAGCAAGTTCAAGGAGTGTAAGGTAGACAATTTGACTGCTTTCAAGATTAACCTAATAACCAAGAGTATAATCATAGTGTAGATAGGCCTTATTGATTTTATTGACAATACATAACTGTCCTTCCCCTCCCCCGAAGGGTTTCCAGTGATGTTTCTCCTTTAGACGGAAAATATACTCAGAACTGCCAGAAATGTTAAGTGTTTTTTTATTCAAGAAAATCCTGAGAATACCATTGCCAGGAATTAACCTAAGGCTATGATCCTCTGCGATTCGGATTCGGCGATCTCCGGCGATGTGGGGTGTTATTTCCAACAAATTCTTTCATGGTGGCGCAACGCTAAGCAATCAAAGTGTTGTCGTCCCCTCCTCCCCATTTAAAATAACCCTTGCGCCAAACACTGTTTCACATGCTTGGCACCCTCCGCAGGCTGGTGGCCGTGCTTTGCTTAGACGGTCACCTGGAAAATTCATGCAAAGTTTATGCCACAATTTTTTAGAGGCTAGTAGGCTACGGCAATATCAGACAAAAATATTGCAATTTGAGGTCGTTTCGTGCGTTCTGAGGGGGTATGGGGATTGAAAGTTTTCTTGTAAGTTCCGCGCCAACCAATGGTGGTCCTCCGCTTAGCGGCCACGGTTTGCTTGGACGCGACGGTCCCCTGGAAATTTAATGCAACAATGTTCTGCAACCGATTTCAGAGGCTCGTACGGTAATGAACATCAGACAAAAATATTGAAATTTGAGGCCGTTTCCTGCGATCTGAGGGGGTCTGGGGATCAAAAATTTTCTTGTACGCTACGCGCCAACCAATGGTGGCGCTCCGCTTAGATAGTCATTCGTCCAGTCGGCATTTTAGACCTTCACACCCCCCCCCCTACCATATGACCCTAGCTACGCCCCTGTTGATCCTTATCTACCCTAGATGACCTTGACCTCTCCCAAAAACTTCCAGCCTTTTCTTCTTAATATAACGCATCTACATGATGAATATGGAATGTATCCATGTTTTCTATCTTGATACATTGTGTCAGTAAGGTTTTCAGACTTAGACCCTTGGTGTCTTTCTCTTAAAATGGGGCATCCATGTACCAAGTATGAAAATTGTCGAGATTTCCCTTCTTGAGATATCGTTTGTCACAAACACCCACATGCACACACACGTTTTATTCACACATTTTCCGAAGACCTTGTGATCTCTATTGTGTTTGAAGCCTTAACTCTAACTTTAGTAATAGACGTCCATGGTTAAAGTTACGAGGACTTGGGAAATCTATTGAATTCCCTTCAGAGGACCTAGCAGTCCATTATTTAGGTCCTCATTCCGACGATAAAACAAACCCACACACACACACACGCACACACACACACCCTCACGAGATCACCGTCAAAAGATTCCTTCAGCCTTCTGCCAGGAATCAAAAATGAGTCCAATAGGCGAAAAGCACTTACTTAGGACATTTTAAGAGTAATATCTGTTCCCTTCATCAACCAAACGATATATTAATTAAATCTGTTTGTACCAGCAAGGGTTTTTAATTCCCAATAGTTAAAAAAGTTGCCCCTTCATCTCCAGGGGATGAGAACAGTGCATCACATATATTGGCTTTAGTCTGAATATGCCATCAATGCTCCGACAAAAGCCGTCCATATCAGAATTTTTCACTTCGGGCTTTTGTTGAATTTGTTGCTGAAATGGACAAAAATATTGGCTGGAAGGACAGCAAAATCCTCAGAACTGAATGGGATAACGGTTACATACACAAGATTGGTTACGAAGACAATCTGGATATGGAGGCGGGGGGGGGGGGAACAGACAGAGGAGCCCAACACCACCCCGATTCTGTCAGATCTGGTATAGCCACTAAAAGTATAGCCTGTAGACTGTAGATCTTGCGACAGTCACAGTGTCTTCATTCTTAAGCCAGGTCTCTGTTATTAAACAGAAATCCATATCGTCATCCACCAATTGAACAAGTACCTCGTTAGTTTTGTTCCTAATTGAACGTGTGTTCATCGTACCCCATACAACATAGTGATTATTGTCGTATTCAAGAGGTGCCTTTTCCAGAGTTCTCAAGAACTCATGATGAATACCCTGATACCCCCTCTTTGTAGGAATATTTCGCTCACCTGTAATTACGGATTGTATAGGCCTAAGGAACTGCTCTTCCCCACATGGGTTGGTCTGAAACCTCAGCTGAGGGATATTCCCCACAGCAAAGTCCTCCCTTCTAGGTCTACGTCGATAGGTGTGAGTACCTCCCCTCCTGCCTCTGTAAGCAAGTAAGCCATTTTCCTTTAGCAGGTTGTACACTGATGCATCAATTCTCTTATCAGCACCAGCTCTCAGAGCAAACAATTGATGTCTTGTATACTGCATTGTTGTGTAATCAAGTATAACCATGAACCAGTATAGAAGCCAAGTACACTTCATTGTTGTTCAATCAAGTATAGCAACCAGATCCAGTTGTGGTGAGATTCAGCAGAAAGCTGGTAACCATGAAAAGTTGTGGAATTGGTATAGATCACACCACTGTGGTAGTAAAGCACAAAATTTAGGATAGGTTCCAAGGTAAGCCTTCAAGAAGTCATTCACCAATAGCAGCATAAATTATCCAATAAAATGAGCAGTACTAAGTCCACAAAGGTTTAAACACTGAAATATAACTCATTTCAGTGAAACAAAACACACCGAAAGAAAAATTAGGAAGTAAACATAGGACAAAAATTTACAGTGGCAGCAGCACAACAGCGCCCAACAGTATTCATATATATTCATATATATATACTATAGTTATGTGTGACGAACCTTGCAGCATTACGTTGCACCCTTTCCAACTGGCTACAATGCTTTTGAAGGTGAGGGTCCCAAGCAGGTGTAGCATACTCTAAATGGGGCCTGACTAAGCTGGTATAGGCAGTGGCTTTGAGCTGCTCGGTGCAGTTGGAAAGGTTCCTCTTTATGAGGCCAAGGACCCTACTAGCTTTTGTAGTTGCATGAGCAACCTGGGTGTCCCATTTCAAATTATCTTGGAGATGAATACCAAGGTAAGGATAAGAATGAACTGTTTGCAAAGTCTGACCGCCCAGTTTGTAATTAAAATGGGTGGTGGATCTACCTGATGAGATGTGCATAACATAACACTTACTAGAGTTGAAACGCATTTGCCACTTGTTTTGCCAAGCATTTAAGGTATCAAGATCTTTCTGCAGATCCTCAGAATCCTTGGTGGTTGAGATAGTCTTATACAAGAGACAATCATCCGCAAATAGCCGAGTGGTTGACTTAAGGTTGTCAGGTAGGTCGTTGATATATAATAGAAATAATAGGGGCCCTAAAACAGTACCCTGGGGTACACCAGAGTCCACAGGGAGAAAAGAAGAAGACTGGCCTTCAAGAACAACTTTCTGTTCTCTCCCACACAGAAAGGCTTTAATCCAACCAACAAGTTCTTTGTTTATACCGTAATAGTATAATTTGTTGATTAATCTAGAGTGGGGGACCGTATCGAATGCCTTGCTAAAATCAAGGATGACAACATCTACTTGTTTACGTTTATCTAGGGCACTGGCCAGGTCGTCAACAGTTAGGACTAGTTGAGTATCACAAGATCTTCGTTTTCTAAAACCATGCTGATAGTCGGACAAGATTTGGTGGTTGTCCAAATGGTGCATCACTTGACTGTGGACAATATGCTCTAGAATCTTACAACATATGCTGGTTAAGGATACCGGACGGTAATTTTTGGGATCAACTTTCTCTCCTTTCTTAAAAATTGGGGTAATGTTAGCCTTTTTCCAGTCCTCTGGTAACTCTCCGCTTTGGAGGGAACAGTTAAAGATCTCAGTCAGGACTGGAGCAATCTGATTGGCTAGCAGCTTCAAGATACGAGAGGGAAGGCCGTCGGGGCCTGCTGCTTTAGCAGGGTTGAGATCGTTCAGTAGCTTAAGTACACCTTCATTAGTGACTTTGAATTTACTCATTAGGGGAAACGGGGAGGTCCCTTTGTTAGGTATATCATGAGTTTGCTCGATTGTAAACACTGATCGAAAGTAATTATTCAGTAAGTCCGCCTTACCCTTACTATCAGATATCAGTTGCCCTTGATCTCTAAGAGCTCCAATCCCCCACTGTCCCGTTTGAGTGACTTGACAAACCTCCAGAATATTTTAGGATTATCTTCCATACTCGGCGTCAAAACTCATTCATATAATCACGATAGGCTTTCCTCATCATTTGCTGGGTTTGCTTTTGCAGATGTTTGTACCTAGACCATACTCTAGGGCTTTTCGATTGCTTAGTTTTCTTAAACCATCTGCTTTTTAATCTTATTTGGCGCTTCAATATCCTTGACATCCAGGGTAAGTCCCTACTTGGTTTCACCAATTTAGTTGGTATATGGGTAGCCATCAATTTCTTAATTTCATCACGAAAAAAAGATCCAACTTACATTAACCCCTTTGGTAATAATATTAGAAGAGAGAAACTTATTTTTAAAGTTCTCTGCATCAGCAAGCAATGGTTCCATATTGAGCTTTTTATACATGTAGATTCTACGTGGGGGAGTTTTAGTCTTTTGTGGTTGATAACTCAATAGCGACAATAGAGCGTCATGGCTACATACACCAAGCCCTGGCATGTGGATTAAATCGTCAATTATAGTTGGGTTCGTAGTGAAACAAGATCTAAGATGTTTTCGGTGTCCTCTGTTCTATGCGTTGGGTCAGACACCATTTGACTCAGACTATAGTCATTGCTGATGTTAATGAGCTTTTGGCATAAGCCACTCTTGTAGGCATTCACCTTGACGGCATTTGAGTTCCAATCAATGTCACCTAAGTTAAAATCACCAGATACAAAGATATTTGAAGTATTGGTTTTGCTGACAACCATGTTCAGAGAGTTATTAAATTGATCAAGCCTGTAGTCGTTGTCCTTGGGCGGTCTATAAAAGCACCCAATGAACAAAGACCTACTGCTTTTCATTTGGAGCTGAGCCCAAAGTACCTCGCAATCAGAATCAAAGTCAGGGCGATGAGTGAGAACTAGGGTATTCTTATAAGCAATGAAAACACCGCCTCCAGTGGTGTTAGTTATACGGTCCTTTCTAATGACTTCATAGTTATCAGGGAATATTTCCCCATTTGAAATGGAACTGTTTAGCCAAGACTCTGTACCCAAAATAATATCCGGGTCCGTAGTTTGGATCAGATTTGCAAGTTCCCGTACTTTACCCTTCACACTCTGACAATTCACTGTAACTATTTTAAGGGTCTCGGATCTTTGCTTCTTGGAAGTACAGACACCAGAAAAGGATGCACCTGACAATGATGAAATTGATTCATTGTGGGAGAGACTGGACATACGATGGATGGTGCCAGCCTTCGGAGACGAAGTAGCAATTGGTATGGTGGCCTGAATAGAATTTTCATCCAATGGGGAAAATGGATTAGGATGCTCAAAATCGAAACTATTAAACAATGAGGAGCTAAAGTTCGGTAGACCGCACTGGCAGCATATCCATGATACACTGGTGTTACAAAGATAGTCATAATTTAGTGTACACATCTGCATACAGCACTGCTAACAACACTATACACGTAGCCTAACAGTTAACATAATTTAACAAAGTTAGGCCTACCGACTGTAGTAATAGTTCACCGCGCTCGTCTCGCCACGTTAAAATTAAGGCTTGTACTTAGTAGGCTAGTATTAAGCTCCAGTTGTACATGATGCAATAAAGTGACATTGATAGCGATACAAGGCGGAAAGTGAAACAAACGGAAACCTCTATCCATAACTTCATAAGGATCCTGCCATATTTTATTGCTAGTAAATGCTACTAGCAATGCTATTGCTAGGCCTAAGCAAATTATTGTAGGCCTAACAGTTAGGCCTAAGCCTAGGTCACATTTTAAACCTCTTGATGCTTGCATGGTAAATGAATTGAATGCCCAATATGGATGTGAGCCCCTACCACCATTCTCAAAAAAGAAGGTCTTGCAGGGTACATTCACTCTAATCATAAAGCCCAGTTAGGCCTAGTCTAACCACAACCGCCTTGTCGCATTCCCTTCAAAGCTGAAAGGTATAGCCTAGGGTAACTTACATAGTTTTCAACTACTACACAGTATTCACCCACTTGCTCTTATTTATAAATCACTCCTATCCCCTAATAGCATTGTCAATATATTCTTACCGTATGTTACCTTCAAAGCCTATCCTACAGTACAGGTATACTCAAAACTGGTACTGTATGTACAACAGCCCATTTCCACAAAACCCATGATATATTCTATTGTAAGTACATGAGATGGGTGTACTTTTATGAAAAGTCACTTTTCTTAAACAGTAAGGTAAGATTTTCCTGGTATGAAAATTCTTGATTTTGTTCCAACTGAAGATATTTTAGCCTCTAGGCCTAGGCCTATATTGTTGGAGCTGAGAGCTTGGGTAGCAAGACCATGAATAAACTCAATACGGAGCTTGCCACTGCTTGCCCCGCCATTTCATTTGGCAGTCACCTACTGGGCTCCGCTTTGCAAAGTGCTGCGTATTATTCACCCCCCAAAAAAGTTTCTTTGACCATGACTACAATCAAGCCTTCACGCTTTCGTTATTGGATTAACACATGTAAGTACTCGCCATCACAAAAGGTTTCCAGATTTTTGAGTCCCACACCACTGTTATGCTACCCTAGGTAGGAACAACACGTATGTACAGATGATGTATATATAGGCCTTCCCATTCTTTCAACATGTGTTTTCATTGCTGTTGTTTCATGCATAGCAATGCCTTATTATAGATGGGGGGTGTTTGCCCAACCCAGTTCGGTAAAAGGGGGCAATAGGCTGAAAAAGCTTGGGAACCACTGGAAAAATCAAACTATTGTGAACGAGGAAAGAAAAGGGGTAGGCTTTTGGTACATTTACTGTACAGTCTATACTGTACAAGTAAACTCTATGGAAAGAGAAAATTATAATAAACCCCTAAAATACTGTCAACACACGCAGTGCTGTTTCCAGGCTAGGCCTCGATGGAAAATATTGCAAGACCCACTGAGTACTTTGTCTTTCAGTACTTTGAATTTGATGCAGCACAAGCAAGCTGCCACTATACCATGTATCTCCACCCTCCCCCCAAGGCAGGGTTTCTGCCAAAAGGGGGAAAGGGGGATTTGCCCCCCCTTTCCAGAAGAAGGTGGGTAAAATCCCCCCCCCCTTTTCATTTCCATAAAAATTTTAAAAAAGTCCATATCTTGGTTTCTTAATTAAGAAGAGTCGACACCTTTGCAGCAATGTTTGGACTTTCATAAGTAAATGGCCTTTAAAACCCTTCAAAATGCGCCTTATAGGGGTCTTGAAGCAAGCTTTTGTCCCCCTCAACCCACTTGTAACTTTAGCCAGGGACAGCATCAATTTAGACTAAGAGTTTAGGGGCAATTAATCCCCCCCCCCCCTTTTTTGCATTTCTGGCGGAATCCCTGCAAGGCCCTACCCAAGGATACAGGATGACACACAATGTGCCTGGTACTGACAGGCTAGCCTACTCAGAAAATCCTAAACCTTGTAGTTTTAATGATGCACCCAAAATGGCAGCAGGACAGTTGATGAAAAAATGATTTAGAAGCCTACTGTAAGTAGGCCTACGTGTACAGTTATTCAACAAGTGGAGAAGGGGGAGACAATGCTTGGGGAGCTTGAACTATCGTGGCAGTCCGTAATGGCAGTAATAGGGCTGTAACTTGGAGACTTAGGCTACACTTGACTAGCTGGTCTCATAAAGCAACAGTAGGCCTAGGGTAAAGTGCCTAGTATTCAACCCTTTAAGGACTTTTTGGTTCTAATAGCTGTTCCTCACATGAAATCAAATATTACTGTTTAGTATCTTTATGTCAGTCCTCTCCATTCCACATGAAAAATTTAAATAATTTCTTACATTTGAAGGAAGAGGGAGCATTAGAAACTCAGACCCCAACAGGCCAGAATTTAACCTAGTGTGACCAGTATTCAATTTTTCAAGCCAGAATTCAACCGCAGTATTAATTATTGTTAGTTTATCCCTCTGAAGTCACAGAAATGACTATTTTAAAATAGTGTCGCTAATATTAAACTCAATTATTTGTTCTTCTTCCAGTATCAATAACATTTAACTTGTAAAGAAAGGTATTAATTATGAAAAGTCGAATACTGGTATTAAATACAGTAATATCAAACTTGCAGACCAGAATTCAACCTCTGCATTATACAGTATGCATAGACATATACAGTATACGGAAGCTGAGAACATCGCATTGGTATGAAATCTCACATGCAAGTTTTCCCACCCCTTTCTTCAGTAAACATGGGAAGGAGAAATTAAGATACCATTATCCACCAATAACGTGGAGTGGAGAAAACCAAAGTTAGTGAGGGGTTACTTCAAGAAAGGACCATTACACAGTGTCTATCATTGAACACCCTGTCCATAAATGGACTTGCCCGCTCATTACACGGATTGGCGCTGTATAACTTTGGTTATATTGTTACCAACGTGGGATGATCCCACCGTGGTACAAAGAAATCATCGATGAGTGAGCTAGCTGTGTTACTTAAATTGAAAAGAGGATCGATGGACATAGGCCATGTTATGGACAGGGTGTTTGAAAATAGACACTGTGTAATGGTCCTTTCTTGACGTAATCACAAACTTTGTAGCACACCTGAGCAGGGAATGTCAGACCTACTGTACATATCCTGTTGACTTGATTTTGCTGTATCTCGTTTTTGGTTCCTTGCGTTAGCAAAAGGAACCTATGTAGTCTGCTTGGCGTGTGTGTGTGTGTATGTGTGGGTGTGCATGTGTGTGTGACACTTGCTTTGGTATGCTGTATCTCAACAAGGGAAAGTTCTATTAAACTGAAACGTGGTATATGGATCTGTCATAGTGAGAAGGTGTGCCCTATTGTTTTTGGTGGAGGTCAAAGGTCATGTGGGGTCACCAGGGGTCAACGACTGAAAACCTTGTTTGCACAATATCTCAAGGTAGGAAGCTTGGATAAACTTTATACTTGGTATGTGGATGCATTATGGTGAGAAGATGAATGCTGTAGCTTTTGGTGAGGTCAAAGGTCATCTGGGGTCACCGGGGTTCAAACACTGAAAACTTGTTGTTAACACAGTATCTCAAGGTAGGAAGCTTGGATAGATTTCATACTTGGTATGTGGATGACATATGGTGAGAAGATAAATCCTATCATTTTTGGTGGAGGTCAAAGGTCATTTGGGGTCACTGAGAGTCAAATACTGAAAACCTTGTTAACACAATATCTCAAGGAAAGAATCTTGGATAGATTTCATACTTTGTATATAGATCCACCATAGTGAGAAGCTGTGCCATACAGTTTTTGGTGGAGGTCAAAGGTCATCTGGGGTCACCAAGGGTCAAAAACTGATAACCTTGTTGTTAGCACAATATTTCAAGGTAGGAAGCTTAGATTAATTTCATACTTAGTGTGTGGATGCCTTATGGTGGGGAAAATATTTTTTGGTGGAGACCAAAGGTCATCTAGGGTCACTGGAGGTCAAACTCTGCAAACCTTTTCAACTCTATATCTCAGTGTAGGAAGCTTGAATAGATTTATGCTTTGAGGTGTTGCATTAAATCCAGCAAAAAACCCTTCTGAGTTTTGTTGGATGTCAGAGGTGAAATCACCAGATGCCAAAAAGCAAATTCCCAAGAATTCCTAAAGTCAAATATAAGCACAAAACTGTATCATTCCAGCACATTAAGATCACATTCACCCAATGACTGAAAGATGTGGGACATCTTTCAGAGATGCCAAGTATCTCAATTTTAGATGAAATTATAGTATTATGATTTTAATCCATAATTCTGACATTATGAAAACCTGCATCAAATACCGCTTTTTAATATTGCAGATTCTCTGCCCACAAAGCAGAGGACTTGTGAAAGTTCACTAGACAGACATTTGTCCTTAGATTAGGATATGTGAGCTTGCAGAAATTGGAAATTGGAATTGATTAATTAAATGCTACTATGGGTTGTTAGTTTTATAAAGAGAACTAAGTTACTGATCATTTGGATCAGATACCATTGAGCGTGCATGAATTGTGATTGCTTAATTGAATAAAACAAATTGTAACTGTATACTGTTTGTGTTGATATCCCTTGAAGTGCCTGTATTTCTTCAGAGCAATTTATTTATGCTTGAATGTGTTAACACAAGATGTGCATTGTCTACAGAGCAGATTTTGTGCATCTACAGAAATACTGGTTCATTCAGTAGTTGGCTCAGTTTCATTACATTCAGCAAGGAACCACAGTGCCCACTGGGCTCTTGTTAGGCAAACTAATTGAGAGCTAAGCTAGTGGAAACCTTTTCGGATCTTGTGAAGACCAAGGTTAAATTTAATCTTATTTTTCAAAATGCCCCCTCCCGCCACCCCCTTAGCACTTATCCCCCACCTTCCCCCCAAGTCACTCAAACACCTTCGCTGGGAATCACTGGGTAATAAATAGTACAACTTGGTTTCATTCATACATTACTGTACTGTCCTGGAGAATGGAGTTAGATTTCTGGTACAGTAGGGTGTTGAGTGTTTTCTTCACAGCCGATTCTACTCTTCTTCCAGTGTCTTAGTGCTTGCTAATGTTTTAAGGCTTTAGACTTTCTGACTGCTACTATTTCAACCCTAAGACATAAGTCCCCCTCCCCTCTACCCCCCCAAAAAAAAAGAAAAATTAAAGGCTATGTTCTTTCACATAATTTCAGTTCTGTATGTTTTATATTTCTACCCAGCAAATGGCCTCCAGCAGATGGGTTCCTGTTTGGAGAAGATATAGACTTACCCTATGAGACAGAATATAACAGCGCCCTCTACTATGAAAGGTTAGTACCAACTAGGATATCTACCAGAATGTTTTAAAAGCTGTGAGAGTGGGATGGCCATGACTGCTGATTAATGACATCAAAGGCGAGTAATTAAGCTAGTTACAATCTGATGGACACCTCCACTTATCCATAGCATACTGGTACTGAGGTAGGGTGGGTATAAAAGCAGATGTCATTTAGAGCAATGGAGTTTGGTAAACTGGGTCCAACTACAGTGAGTTTTTCAACCAAGAACAATCTATGGTTTTCTCATCCAATTGGCCTTTAAAAAAAAAACATTTTGATCTTAATTGTTGAGTTGGTCATCCACTTGATATGATCTTGAAATACTGTATATGAGACTTGTTTCCTCTACTTTGGGGTCACTTAGAGTTGTACTGTAAACCAACTTCCCTCCAAAATGTGAATTATTTAACATTACAGTCTTTTAATGTACAGAGGATGTTCAAGAGGTCAAACTAGTGAGGAGATTGATGGATGGTTAGGTTAGATGAGGTTTAACCCCCCCCCCCCCCCAGTTTCCAAGGAATTGGTTCAAGTTGAGCCGGCCACGGCCTTTTTTTCCAGTTGTGGGAATACAGGGATTATGCCTTGATTGTTTGTGTATTATTGAGTTGCCTTTTCCAAAATTTGTGTTTGTGTAGTAATGAAACTTAAGGTGTAAGATGATTTTTTATAAGGAAAGCATGAATTGAATTGTGAGGGAATGCTTTGAACTTACCATGCTCTCAAATACAACATTTTTCAATGCCAAAATAAGCAAGGGGGTGGTTTCTGTTCCTGGCTGGCTTTGGAGAAGAAACCATCAATCCACCCTTTTATCTCTTCCCCCTTAGCCCAAACTGGCTACAACTTAAAAACTTAAAAAAAAGACAGCATACTGTATGGCTTAAAAGTTACCTTATTATACTTCAGATGTTGACATTGTGATCAGCTGCATAAATTTGTATTGCAAGTAAGGGGGGGGGGAGCACCCCATACACACACAGGTTCCCCAAGAACCCACCCTAAGGAACCCTAAGGAACCTCCATATTTGAAGCCCAGCCTACAGCCCTGTACTGTATGAAATGCTGATGGCACCCCTTTTCTCTCTCCCCCCCCCCCCCCACCTGGAGCCTCCCCACACAAATTTTTCTGGCTATGCCAACATGCTGTAAATTTGAAATATCTACTGTAGGTTACAGTAGTTTTCATTGCCGTCCTTTGGTTTATACTGTATGAATGACTTTTGAGCCACAGGCTACCTGCCTAGTTATCTGAAGTACCCCACAATACATACAGTACAGTACTCAATAATGTTGACAAAACATGTACCTATGACTACAGTAAGTTGCCTTTAGTCACAGAAATGGTGTGCAGTTTGTATTTTAATGGAAAAGACCCAGAAATCACTGTTGTAATTGCTACGCATCGACTCACTCATTGGTAACAAAGTGACTGACATTTGAAGTAATGTGACTCACCCCTTATTCACTTTGGTGACTGACAATTTCTCAAGTGACTGACATTGTCTCTGTGGTTATGTAAATGTGGGGCACTTTGTCAATGACTTGGCCTTTGACAGATCGTGTCCTGAATAAATGGGTGGAGTCCTCTTAACAAGTTCTACTACTGTAGTACTTTTCTTTGTCACATACACACATACAGTAGTACAGTATGTTCATCTAAACAATTCTGCCCCTTTGGGCAGAACTTAACATTTACACCGTACAAGTTATTTACCCAGTCTGACCTAGGGTTGGGCGATATACGATATATATCGATATATATCACCAGAAGTCCATATTGCGATATGCGGTATATGAAATACTCTACCCTTATCACGATATGATGATGCAGAAAAAAAAAACGTTTTGGGGACTGAAATTTCAATAATTTAAAAATGAAACAGTGTTTACAATTTCAGTATTCATTCATGGATTTCATCCTGATTAAGAAAATTAGCTGTAAAATATTTTTACAATTATTTCAGGCACAGTTAACCTTGTCTGAAACAAGGTTTATCTGTTTTGGCAATATATTGACATATTGCAAATATTTTGGCAATATTATTGCGATATATCGATGTGGATTTTTTTCATATCGTCCAACCTTAGTCTGACCCTTGAGTGACAAATACTGTAGTATAACACGTACAGCACAGGGCCCACCAAATTTAAAGAGTGTCCGCACATACATTTGATCTTACAGTTTTCAAGATGGCAGTTTTGATGAGGAAGAGGAAGACGATGATGAAGACCTCAACAGCTTCTTTCCTCCTGCCTCTTCAGTCAACTTCAGCTCTGTCAGCTCAGAGTCGAGTGAAAGTGAATTTGAAATTCCAGACCAAGGTGCACCCCCAGAGGATATATGTGGCAGTGCTGGGAGTGACTATCTCAGGAATACTTACATAAGCAGTCTACCAGAGCTTTCTTTAGATGGTAAGGTGGCATTAACTTGCTTGATAGATTTGGTGACCCTGTCATGCACTTTGCAAACCTTAATTTGTGTTTACGACTTCAAAATATAATGTGCAACATGGCTTCGTCAAGTTCAGTAAATACACAATATTTGAGCTGTTGTAGTTCCGAACAGTAGACTGTGCTAGCTAGCTTAAATAGTGTCATCATATACCTCAAAAATGCAATAGTCCTAAGGGTCTCTGTCCCTTACACCCTGTAAGCCTGTGTAAGGGCTTTTAGGCTTCCAAAGGCTCTCCCTTAATACACCTTGCTGATACAGTTGCTTAGTGAGAAAAAAATAATAATTATCCCCTTTTCGAATTTTCATGCTAAGATTTAACATTTTTGAAAGACACCTTCTACCTTATCATCAGTCTGATGGCCCATCTGTACTGTAAGGCTCAAGTGAATAGTAAAGCATCCACCTAAACCCAGAAAAGTAGCCAAAATAAATGTGAAGCTTAAAAGATTTGCATCAGTGAGGAAATCCTTATCATTTGTAGTTAAAGTTGTTACGAAGTGAAAAATATCCATGGACATCTCTTCTTAGAGTCAGAATGGCTACTTATACCAATCCATCCACAATCTTGACAATGACTCTATCACAGGTCAACAAAATTCTTTGGAATTCTGACTTCAACATCTCTTCAATTTTTAATCATTTTGGTCATTTTTTGGTCATTTTTTAATCATTTTTAATCATCTCTTGTACTAGCTGTTATTTTAAATAGGTCAAACTTTGCACGATTTGGCCACAAAGATAGGTGAAACGTGAAAATTCTTTAGCAGAAGGACACCCTCTTCCATCATCAGAGGGACACCCTCTTTCCATCATTAGCCCCCCCACCCAAGCCACTTATATATGACTCTGTATAAACCTAGAACCCTGGCTTAATTAGCATATCCACATGGTCAGCAGGTTTGTATAACAGCACTAATAATTAACAAAATTCTGTTTTCCTCATCAGAACCTATGTCATTATCGACTCTTCTACCTGTGGATTGCCCTCCACCATCGCCCCCTTCCAATCTGACAGTTATGAAGGAAGAAGCAGTGAGCATTGATTGTGTGGAAGAGGTCGTGCCCAGTGAATCCCCTCGAGGGGAGAAGAAAAGAAAGTTAAAAGATGTCAACTGGTATGAATTATTGGGGATTTTTTATTCCTTGATGACGGTAGAAGCAATTTATGTGATGGTGTAAAAGGAATTTGTGTGATGGTGATGTGTGTTTGTATGTGTGTGATGCTTTGCTTGTAGACATGATACCACAGGAAGAATACCCATGAGGAATATCATATCGGGCACGTGGATGACCCATATTGAGAAGAAGATCCCAATTGTCTTTTTTTGTGGTGAGGAAAGGTCATTTAGTGTCATCAGAGGTCCAAAAATAAGTAAAAAAAACTGGTACTTATAGACATTGTATCTCAAGAAGGGTAACCTTGATGGCAAATACTTAATATGGGACATCCACATGCCAAGTATGAAATCCATTAAGGTAGATTCATTGCTTTAGAATACATTCACAGTGGCATCCTCAAAATTTGTTATTGGTCAGCTTTTTGAGACATAAAAGTCACTCTTAGTTATTCTTCCAGAGGTGCATTCCACTCAGATTGGTCAAATGACATATTGCAGATGAGTGATATGTAAATTGTACAGCAGAATGGCTGCAGAAGTAGTAATGTATACAGATCTCTTATAAGAAGAGGGCATTAATTAGATTGATTGGAATGTGTTTGCCGAGCTACATTAATGTCATCAGAAGAAGAGAGCTGACTTTGGGCAATGAACTGTTGGTAAACTTGCAAAGATGGCTACGTAGTTTGGAATAATGGCTCAAAAATGCAACCTTTTATGGGAAAATTTGAAGCAGTTGTGATGAGGCAATTTGACCTTGTAAAAATCATTTTTGGCTGTAGTATGGTAGGATTGCACAATTTTGTCACTGCAATGAAAGCTTCCAGGTCACAAAACAACCTGTATCAATTTGTTCCAATCCTCAGGATTCACACAGGTACAGTACAGTACTGTTCTGAATTAACTACCTGAAATTCTGCGCGAAATAATCTCTAAAGCTTCTTAGGCCGCGCAGACATGATCGCAGAGGATTACCAACAGACAGCGCATTGTCTAGTATAAGCGAATGACATCGATAGCCCTGTGGTTACAATCAACAAAAGCGGAGATGACTGCAGTGTTTATTCAAACAGACAATGCCCATAACAAGCAGTACAAGTAGCTTCCTGTGCACTCGCATGAAGCACACGAATACGGATCGATAAATAAGCTTGAACCCTTACAACACAAAAGTACAAAATTGCAGCAAACGGAGTGCTGTGCTTTACAGTATAGGTTTGACGTGCGCGAACTAAAAGAAAATTGTGAGCTAACTGCTAGCCTCTGCAACGTGGGATTGACCAAAAAAATACACGAATTTTAAGCATCTGTTACTGTAAACACGTACCGTTACGGACTGGCCTGCCGGGCAAGCCGTCCTTACCGATAGAAGCGTTATTGCAATAGCAGCCTCGTATTGTGCTCCGCACTGCCCCTCAGGCTTGCTAGCTGCTACATACAGTACAGTACTGTGATCGTTTAACTCCCGATCAATATCGAAGAATCAAATTTCTTCGAATTCGTGCGATTTTGTGCGAAGTTGTTCGAATTTCTGCAATTTTGCGCGATTTCAAAAATCGTACAAAACTTCGACCGCTAAGGTTCGTGGAAAATTCGTACAATTATTTGCGGGTTTGGCGGTCAGATTTTCACCGTACAAAATCGCGCAAAACCGTTGACAAAGTCTCTTAAAAATCAAAATGTCGTTGAATAATCGAACGCGAGTTTAAAATGTAAACTGTTGAGCTGGAAAAGTACCGATCATTCTTTTAACGTTGCAGTTGTTTATGTAGCAGGATAAGCTTTAATACACTTCAGATGAACGGACAAAACGTGTGTTCATTGCAAACACTGGTGCACTACTTGTTAACAGGTGTACGCTGTAACATAACGATTAAAGGCGAAAGGTTCATTTTTATATGCATTTAAAGTATATTTTAAAGTTTGGTATGTGGAAGTAACTACCACCGAAAATTTTTATTTTTTTTTGGCTGGGGCACCGTTTTGGACGCCACCGCCATGCGTGTTCTTAATCCAACTGTGCTACAGTGTATTGTGCTAACGTATCACCTTTCGTAACTTGTTATTAAAAGACATAAAGTAATATTCGATCGCCAAGTTTACATCTATAAGAAGGTGCCGTCGAAACATAGATTAGATGATCATCGTCAACAACTCAACAAGGGCAGGCATTTGCATATTTTCGGGGGAAGGGCCCAACCGCATCTGCTTGAAAAAAAGTCTGCATTATCTAGGGTCTGACCCGATTTTTCAACAAATCCTCCAAAGAAATAGGTTTGGCCTCTCCAGTTGGGAGGGGGCTGGATTCCCCACCCACCCTTTCTCAGAAATCATACATATTTTCGTGTTGAGGCCTGTTCGTAATAGTTGCCCCCCAAATTTGCAATCCAGTGTTAGCCTAAATTCATTTTTGCGGAAAGTTCTCTTACCTTGGAAAGCATGAAAAGTAGCCTAATCAGCCGTCCCGAACCGTCATTCTTTGGATATATATCCTATATATTTCCTAGTTTGTGAAATGAGTGGCGCTTTCCTCTGTGTATTAATTCATCTTCAGAGCATATAGAAAGGCGAAATGCCACTATCGTTTTAACTGCCATGGAAGGATGTTTCTATGTACCTTTCTTCTCGAACAACCGCAAATACAATTTTTCCGCAGCAATACGATGGTGAATGACCCTGTAATAGATAATCGCTAGGCCCGCATAAATGAAACTACTGTACACCCCACTTCAGTCTTATTTTTTCAGCCCATCATTCGTTACTGTATTGCATTTTATAGCCTAAATGCAGCACGCATTATTCGCTTACTGTAGCTCGTTGCTACATTTCAAATGTAGACTACAGGTACATACTAAATTCCATGAGAAACCTTCGACTCAAGAATTTCCCAGGCACCTGCAATGGGCCCAACTTATTTGCATGCAACGTTCTGTGCATTGCTTTGCTAGTGACGTGATTGGATCCCCCCTTTTTTTCACAGACTTGACACATGTAAAATTTCCATTGGCTGCTACCAATCACCGTTAACGACCAACTGTTCAATCCCGCCCTATTAGGCTACGCCCACCTCTTGAAAACATACAGCACTGTCTGACTTACTGTACGGTCTATTTACGATCGCACTGTCACTTCAGCGTGTAGGCTGATAGTAGTACGTACAGTACAGTAACCTAACAAAGTAAATTTCATATCCTGGGTAACGCGCCGCTAGTACGTATGTTACGAACCAGCTGTCATGGGCCAAAATTCAGCATGCAGATTTTCAGCAAAATCAACCATCACGAGCTAAATTTTGTACCGTATCTCTTTCATGGGTGTAGAATAAGTCTGCTCTTGGGAAAAGTATTCGGTAAAAGTTTGGTATCGGACGAAATATCGCTTATGTGTGAATCTCAAGATGGCACTGGCTGTCGAAGGTTGAAAAAAAATCCCGAGCAATATGTGTGACGTCACGTAAACGTACGGGGACCAATTGGGCATACGACTTCCAAAAAAGGTTACGCAAAAATGGGCGCTGGCCGCTTGGGAGTGAATGAGTGTTAAACCCAGAGCTGCGATTGGCTATTTCACGTGAAAGGAGCTACATTTCCTAGGTATTTGCAGCGGCCCTCGTAATAACAGCATGCAACATAAGTGTATTTGCACATAACGAAATACAGTGTTATGCTATGTGTGAATGAATGGTATTGAACATGACTAGATCTGCAGGCTGGTGCCTATAGTGCATACAGCGTGTGACAGTAAAATCACAATGCACCTACGGTTTCCCAAGGGGCGGGTTAAAATTCGGACCATGTTAGCACAGTATGCCGCGGGTGAATTTTAGGGAGATCCCGGCAATACCGTATTGCACTCCTCTGTAGGGCCCTGAGTCAGAGATTCAGAGGCAAAGTCTCGAAAATTGATTGCCGAATTTTCCATCTTCATTCTCTCTCACTGAATGGACTATAATTGGATTAATATTTTACCCAAGGACTCGGACTTCAAAAGTTTTGTTCAGTAGGTAAGATTCAAAATTTTAGCAGTTGCGTCGTAGAGGTTAAAGTATAGGGAGGTTGGTTAGAAAGGTTCCAATGGCTAGGGGTGGGGTCAAAATGGGATCCATATCCATCGCAACATCTGTGTGAAATGAAAACGAAAAAGGGGCGAGGCCATGGCCGTACGGGCTGGGGAGCTGAGGGCGGCCCCCCAAATGTCAGAAACCTGACTAAATCGGGCAGATATTTCGTCTCAGTGGAATGGAAAATTGGACAGTTACAGTAAATTAGGTCTGGAGTCGGGCAAAAATCACCGCCCTCCCTGAGAAAGACAGTCACGGTTATGGGCGAGGCCTTTGTATTGTACCGGAACATGAGAGTGCTGGAACTATAAGATGTGATACCATTGCAATGGTGTTCCCTCCGTAAAGGCGTAAGAGGCGGGGGGTCTGGGGGGCTGCAGCCCTCCCAGAGCAGGGAAAATGCTTATTTCAGGGCACTGAAACTTGTATTTTCAGGGCAAAATAGGTCAAGTAATGACGTAATGACGTAGCAATGAAGGTGAAATTACTAATGTTTATTTATCGATTGGAGCTATATTCATCTTATTATGTTTGCAGAATTGCATTCTCATTTCTCAGTATTTTGTTATTTATCCCCTCTTTACCGCGGGTTTTCCCCATGCATAAATAACGGCCAGTGGGTTGTGCCTTGCGATTCTTAGCGTACAATTGAGGAATACGCCGTGACTTCTTTCGAAAATAGTGCTCCAAAACTTTTCCAGAAGATCATTCAACTTATAATTATTCAAAATTCGGGAGGTTCACAAACACGAGAATTACAGTACGATATCGCTAGAAAGCCGAAAATATTCTCATTAAGGGGATTTTAGGAAATATAAATTTTGTATGATACAAGATAAAACAGTCAAAGTTTTAATTATCACAATGTAAAAAAAAAAAAAAAAAGATTCAAGAAATCGTACTGATGATCACAGAACTGCACAGCGGACAGCTCGTGTGTGATTCATAAATTATTGGCTGGGAGAGAGGGAATGTGGTTACCTATATATAGACGCATGTTCTGACGGCATTTTTTTTTTTTTTTTTTTGATGCTTAGTGTAATGAAGGCCTACTATTTTTGGTGATTCTGATCACCAGGATTGAGTTCTGTAAATGTGATCTCACATGGGACTAGAATTTTGCATCGAAAATGTCTCGCAGTTCCTCATTTTGAATCGTATTTCGCGATGCGATACCGGGGAAATCGAACACTGGTCACAAAACACTTGAAGTCTCGTAAAATCCTACGAAATAATCAGACTACTTAAGTTGTATCTGTATAGGCAATACAGAAGAAAGAACAGGCTCAGTATTCAGCATATATTGCATAGACTTTCGTCTTCTGATCTAACCTACTGTACGAACCTGGCCCTTTTCTTCGTAAAAAAGAAAAGAAAAAAAAAAGGCCGGGATTTCAGGGTTATTTTTATCCTTTGGGTATCGCATCCCCTGAAAATTACTTTGCCGATGTGTAAGCTCACCCGCCCCAAACAGCTCCTCGTCTAGCTACAGGCCCGATGCGTAAGTAGGGCAGTCATCTGGCATTAGCCCGCGGGTATGCTATAATAAAGTCAAGCCTAGCAGAACTTGCGGAAAGGTTATGTACTGTATGCGTGTGTCATGAGTTACTTCACATGCTTGGGGCCTTTATTAAACGTCATCAATCTTTTTAAATGAAAGGCTCCAAATTTCACAATTGCTGGAATATTCGGGACGCTGCGGAAAGAATTACGACGCAGCTTCTCTGGCTGGTCAACGGAACTTTTTAAAAACGTTTCGACTCTGAATATTTCCGCCATCACGCGCAGAAAATGTACACTCAGCGCGGCCTTCGGCTTTCGGCGAATTTGACGACGGCCATGCAGCCTAGTCGGCAGGTTAGTACAGTATATGGTCCCAGCATCGCAGTAACGTTAAACGAAATAGCCTTATCACATAATTTTATTTTTTCACGAACGGGGTGATTAGCCCAACTACTCAAGCCTTAAAAAGTGATCTTACGTTTTGCGTACAATAACAACGTCCCGCCATACTTCCATGCTGCAAAGAACGTGTATAGTACTGTATATCGTGTACGTGAAGCCTCATCTTTGTGTACCATTTATTACGGCCGTAGCAGGCCTATAGCCTAACCTTATTTAATATGTTCCTTCCTTTAGAGCTGTTTCAATTGAAATTGGTCAAGTCAGAGTATTGATTTTCTAGTGTCCTGGGCCTTTCATTGCTTAGCCTTCCCTTTGTCTCTTTGAAGTTTATGAACGTGCTGGCAAAGCTATTGAGGTGAAAACCACTACTTTAAGCAGCTTAAAGTTTCCGCGAAGATTCGCGCAGACATCTTGGCTATAACAATGGATAATCTCCGCGATCTTTCGCAATGAATTTGTTGGATTGCGGCCGCGATCAGGCAGTTAATTCAGAACAGTACTGTAGTTTGTGCCAAAATTTGTGTTTTCCATGGACATAAACTCAAGTTGGCTCATTACCACACTTTGTCACTGGTTTACAAGAGGTTTTATGCAAAAAAGTGTGGCAATTAAAACACGTGTTTAGAAAGGATTCTAGACAAAAGCTGTGGCATGGATGTGAAAGCAAGAACATGCCTCTCAAACCTGTATCCAGAGTGCCCCAAATGCACCGGTTTATCGCCAAGTTTTATCCATGAAAACCTGTGATTTTTTTGTTTTCACACATCATCCATTGTGGTTACATGCACATGTTGACCCACGACTTATTGTAAAAGCCAGTGCAGATTACATGTTACGTTATAGCAAATAGTTTGTTGAATCATGTTGTGACACACTAACTAAGACACCTGGGCCACGTTTCAGAAAGAGTTAGACTTAGTCTTAAGTTGGGTGTAGTATCATGCAATTGCCCTATGTAATCAAACTTAAGATTGAGCATAAGTCTTCCATGAAGCAGGGTCCAGATCTGTAAATACTGTGACTTGCTGTAGGTAAAATGGCTTAGGCTTTATGCACAGCACCGACTGCAGTGGTCAAGTGGTTAGAGCATCCGACTTGCAGCGGGAAGGTCTAGGGTTCAAATCCTGGCCGGGTCATACCAAAGACTTTAAAAATGGAACCTACTGCCTTTGTGCTTGGTGCTCAGCATAAACAATGGAGTAGGGAAAACAAGCCAGTGAGCCACAACTGGCAAAAAGGCTATGGTCGTCTCGACTTGAACCAATTGGTTGGAAACTGGGACGTTAAACCTCATCTAACCTAACCTTTATGCACAGTACAGTTGTGCAATCAGAGAACAGAATGGTAGGAATTGAGGGCGCACTTCGGTATAGCTGTAATTGCTTATTATGAACCTATAAAATGCATCATGTCGCATACAAAATGTTGTAACTAACAATTTTTGTTTTTTTCTCTGCTCTCCTGTCACCAGGAATGATATGTCTACCTCACAAAAGCAAAGTATGGTTGAATCTCTACTTATGAGAATGACTTCATCACTTGGCCCCAGAGAAAAGCTTGAAGTATCCAGAATATTAGACACAGATGGTGATATATCAAGTGTTTCATATGAATTATCTATTGGTGAGTATGTTTCTTGAATGAAACCATGAGTGAAAAGGGGAGGGGGGCAAGACTTTCTTTCAAGTAAGATTGAAATTCCTTTTGGGCTAGCCAAGGTCAACTGTGAATGAAACAAAACAAAACAAACCAAGTGCAAGGGTAGACTGGGTGAACCTCATTTTAAAATATGTGGAACTGCTATCCTACACTGCCAATACTCTGTTCATCCTACTGCTAGAGCCTCTGCCAGCTGGTTTCTTGTTGGGGGAGCCCACATTATTCCCCTCTGTCAAAAGGATTATGTAACCTCTGGTGCAAAGCACATAGGAATTCAAAGCTCTTATCAGTTGGGGCAGATGGTTGAAGTTTGGAGGGGTATCATTTTAAGGGTATCATAGAGGGTACTTAATGTAAAAAATACAGAAAAGGGGGTAGATGGTTTCTGGTCAATAAGGATTTGCTCATTTGTGTGTGCATGATTTTCATCTTAATAAATCTTATTCAGATGTTTATCACAAAAAGTTATTGTCACACTTTGTTATGTAACTGTACATTCAATCCCGCTGAAAGTTTGGTTTGAAAGATTCCAGTCGCACCACGCGCTTTGCGAGTAGTTTGTTCAATAACTATAAGCTTTGAAGTGGTGCCAAATGAATATGCATGAGAGCTATGTCAGAGGCCTTCTGATTGGTCATCTGGCCTGCTTGAATGTAGACATTGCTACTTTGATGTAGTCATTGTGAGAAAAACATAATCTTGAGTTGTAAGTTTCTAAAGAACCTGGAAGATATTGCAGCTAGTCAGAGCAGAGTAAGGTCATGATGAACCACTTTGTTAAACGACATTGTCAGCTCATCAAAATGAAACTAATGCTATTTATTCAGAAACTGTACAGCCAATGGATTACTTGGATGTAGCTTAGTTACTGGAAATGCTCTACTGTAAAAGCATCTTGATTTCATCAAATTACACAGATGCAGAAAATCTATCAGAAGAAAAGCTTGCTAGAATACAGGATCTTATTGAAGAATCAATGGAAGATTCATCCCCTTGCAAGAAGAGGGAATTTAAACAAGGAAGGTCAAAGATCGAAAATGATGTAGAAAACAAAAGTGTCTACGAAAGGAGCAAATCTCAGAAGGTTTGTTGATCTGTGTCACCTTTTAGATTATTTTTTGTAGAATTCTGGGGGTTTTACAATGTTCCTCCAAAGCTTCATGTATGTCTGTTATACAAACCTGTTCACGCTTCTGTCTCCCCTCACTCTTTTTCCCTAAGTTTCAAATCTTAGATTTCTTTGATAAATTGCAAAAGATCTTATGCAGGTTGGTTTAGTAACCTGAAAGTTTTACAGTCATAACATCCCAACACTTAATTCGTGCCTGTCTTATGTATTGTCGGCACCACGCGCTTTGCAAGTAGTTTGTGTGGTAACTACAAGCTTTGAAGTTGGTGCGACATGAAAATGCATGAGAGTGCAGTGGAGATGTCAACATGATTGGCTGTCTCATGTGCTCAAATGCTGACATTTTACCATTCGTTAAAGTATGAAAGTATGCCAGAATATCTGCTTGTCTGTCTTCCTGTCCATCTGTTCATCTATCCTCTGGCTATTCGCCCCTTGTTAAAGGGTTTGTTGCACCATCAGTTGTTGTGGAGGTAGATGTATTCAAGAATCTAAAGTCAGTGGTAAATCTTGAGTTATTTTATGTCTTTGAATGCAAAACACAAAGTGATTTTTGCTTGTTGTTTTACGCTTTAAAATAGGTCAAAATAGTGAAAGTTGGTGACAGTTACCATAATTGGCAGGTCATGTAGGATGTGCCAACAGCTATTGTGCATGGTCATACAAAAGTCAAGAGGTCTTCCAAAATAATGCAAAGGGATCTGCTTCCAAAGAGTTCATTAGATACTTAAGAAAAGGGGTTCTTAGGTGCTTAGGGCTGCAGGCAACTTTCACTTGAGTCTTTGCTTTAAATATATTGTAGTAGGAAGGGCTGTGTTAAACAGCTGTTATTCTTATTAAAAAATTTAGGCTGCTAGAACCTTCTGCAAGTCATATTTGTGCACAAAAGTGTGCCACAGATGGTCCCCCTGACTGCCATTTAAGAACCCAGGCACTAGAATGTTGTCACAACAATGGTATGGGTCCTGCTATTAATAGTCTTTAACTAAATATCATTTATTTACTTCAGTTGTGCCCCACTTTTTCTAAGATAAAAGAAACAAAAGCTTCTTTTGAGAGCAAGTTGGTTACATTGTTGACTTTCTTTATGCCTAAGGAAACTGTAGGATCCCTTGATATAATGGATTGATACATTTTATGTCAGTATAAAGTGGTATTCCACTCAGAGGGCTTCTCAAATGCTACATTTTAAATGACCTTGTGACAACATTTCCCTAAGGGAAATACGTGTCACACAGAAAGTCTTTCAGTGCTCTTACTGTTAAACATTGAAATGTTGTTACTCTCTTCCCTCTTGCTAACTAGAAATTCCAAAGTACCGATAGAAGCAACCACTCACGAGTGAGTAAGGAGAGGCAACGAAAGGAATGCAAGCAGAACATTAAAGAAAAGAGAAGTGGACTCTTCCAACAAGAGGAGGTAATATTTGTTGTCATGGAGATGAGTTATTAATAAGTTAAAAGAAAATTGTCATTTTTGTGGAGAATACATAACCAAGTAGATAGTGGATTTTGACTGAATGCCAGTTTTTATGTCTCCCAAGTTTTGAAAATTAGTTTCACAGTTAGAAAATTCCAACAAAGTGAGAGGGAAAGAGCAATGTATCTGTTTCCAGGGGCATTGCAGCTAGGAAATGTTGGCATTTTGGAGGAAAATATAAATAGTTGGAGGGAAATTTGGCTAGTTTTGAGCATGAAAACATGTAAAATTGTGGAAAATTTGACTCGCTTGCTGGGAAATAGGCCTTTTTCCCTAACCCTGTTGATTACTTTCAAAACTTTATTGTGTGATATAATTAGAAGAGAGTTTCCATTGAAGCAATTCAAAGGATCTTAGACTTGTACAAGTTCCACAGCATAGACACTTGTGAAAGCAAGTGGTCAATTATATGGTGCATAGCCATTAAAACAGAGAGTTTAGTCCTAAGTGTGTACACCTGACTAAATGGCACCCATATTGGATGGTCGTGAGGTACTTAAGATGGACTTATAGAAAAATGAATATTTTGTGAAGGATATTTGTAAGTCTCTAGTACTTTAAGTTTTATTGAGTTGAACAAAGGTGTCGCTGACTATTATATAAAACAATTCATTTTGTGGTCCAACATTTTCAAGCCCAGAGGGGTTTTCTACGTACTTCCTTTCACCTCACGTACTTCTGTTTTTATTAGCAATTCTTGTTATGTTTGTACATATATGAAGTGATAAAACAAACAAAATGAAACGAAATGAAACATACCCCGTACATCTGCCAGGTGATTTGATTAACAGTACACGTAAGGTAGTATAAAGTATAATGTCAAACTGTGGGTCTGGATAACTACTGATCTGCATACTTAAATTGTTCATTTTATGTAAAGGGTATCACACATGCATAATAATATTTGCTTCCTAGCCTCTCCTAAATTTTGTTACCCTCAGCCATGTTCTTAAGTTTTCAGTTATTTCCAGTTAGCTCACCCTTTTCTTCCTCAAATCCCCTCCCCACCCAAGTTTTGTTACCTAAGCAATTGTAAAGAGTAAGAGAAAAGCATGCCAGTTTGTAACCTGCCACCAACTTCCACATACCCCCTCCCTCCACCCTAATTTTGTTACTCAAGCAACTGGAAAATAAAAGATACATTGCCACTTTAAATATATTGTGGCTTGACATTAACTATTGTGATGATTTCTTACAGGTTATATCCCTCTATTGTGACGGAAGCAGTGATGAAGAGATTGATATATTAGAATGACGTTTAGGAATTATCAAATTTTCCATTACTAGAAGTACTACTGCAATAGAAAGACAAAGTGCATGATGGGATACAGAGCAGTGCATCCAAGGAAAAGTCTGGAATGGGAGACAGTCTGAAGAAAGTGACATCAGAGATGTTATATCAAGATCGACTGGTCTGGTTTGTCATGAAGGACGTAACTAAAAAAGTATGAAAATGATTGAGGCTTTAGCCATTTAGGTCTCTAAATTCATTGTCTGAATTTGTCAATAGGGAAACTTAAAGGCAGACTTCATTCCAGATTTGTCTGGGACAGAATTTTGTAGCAGAAATACAACCAGTCATTAAAGATCATCTGTTGCAGAGCATGACATGAAGACACAAATGATAAAGTGTTGTATGTCTATTCGGTCTGCCATGGTTACTCTAGCAATGCTGAAGTTGCTTAAATGCTGATAAAGTTTTTTAAATCCCTTGCACAGGGTTCCATACACAGTAGATAAAATGGAAAAAAAGTCAAGTTAGGAATTTTTCTTTGGTCTTCAACTTAAACTTCATTGAAATATGTGTGTTTGATCCAAAAAGTGAAAACATAAACTTTCAGTACATGAGATCATATTGCTACATGTGTTCATAGTTTATGTGCAAAAGCAAGTGCTGTTGTCTTATCTTCCCAATAAACTGAAATATTGAGAATCCCCATCTTAAGTCTCAGAAAAAAGGCTTAAATTGTGCCATCTAAAAGGTATGAAAACTTTTTGCAATTTGTGTCAAACAACTTTAGGTTAACTTTTGTAGCTAGCTTGTTTGAGTTTTAGGTCAGCCCTAATCTTTTATTAGCAGACATCAAAAAAGAGTCATCTTAGACCGAACTAGCATGTGCGGTGGTTACAGTTTAATTAAAATTACAGTAAGATCTTCACGACAAGTTCATTTTTCAAATATCAAACATTTCTGATTTCCAAATCTCTGCAGTAAACATGTTTGTTACCACATGTAAAATATTTTGGTCTCGAGGTGGCTTTGCCCAGCAGTGTAGAGTTAACTGTAATTTTTGGTAAGGCTGGAATCAGGCAATTTAAGTATCTGCAGTGCACTGTAGTAGTTACTTTTAGCAGTTTGTCAACAGAGAAAGTGACAAAATCTTCCTTACTACCAATGAAAAAGTCCTACCATTTATATTCCAAGCACAGTTGGTTATTCTTTTCCATCGTTATTTCTATCCCAGTGTGAAGCAGCAATAGTGCTCTAGTGTAACAGAATTAAACAAATTGGCTTCCCAGAGTATATGGATCACATTCTATACAATAATGGGTTCAATTCGCTTTAACTTTAGGACTAGACCGTACTTTAAATATCCATGATGGAAGATTTCTCAGTATAAGTTTTTGAAACTCACCAATATTAGTTTGCAAATGATGATTGACTGGGGGAGGGAAAAGTATTTATAAATGAAACCCTATTATGAATTCATGCAAAAGTTAAAATAGATGAAGACTTTTGCTGCAAATATAAAAAACTTGTTTCTATCTTCTGTGTATTCATCTCTGTAGTGTGACATTGCTCTAACAAAGAGTGGTGTGGGGGAGGGGTTGTGAGTGAGGGGAAGGTATTGAGAAGGGGAGCAAGTGAAGGGGGGAGGGGATTGGAGTGACAGTTTTACTAGCCTCCATTATCCTTCCAATTGTCTAGCTGGTACATTGATGGTTAGGATAAAATTGTGTTGGGATGTATATTAATATTGAAACAAGTCACAAGTTTGGTTGTTTGTTAATTTTCCATCTGTATGTGAGAAATTGGTACAATAATTCAGGATCAAGGGTGAGAAATTACAAAAATTTATATGCATCAAAATGTAGCGAAGCATTTGCTTAATATCCTTTGCTGCTAACAAAGTTGAAACTCTTTGGCAGACTCTGGTTATAAGTTAGAAGGAAGGACAATAAAATCTGATATCAAAACTAGTTGTCTTGCATGTTTCAAGAAAAACAGGCCAAGCACATTTCAAATTGAAACTACTGTTTAAACCGGATATTAATCATAAGTTCAAAGGAAGCTTTTGATTGAGATTAAGCAGCTTACATTCCATTTGAACATTTGCATGAACAGAGAGCTTGCTTTCCAATAAAATAGTCCAGTATTAAGTCCATGTATGGTACATGCATGGCTAGCATGAAATATTTGTTGGGGTTTAGATGATATTGGACAAGATGATCACAATGATTTGCTCAAAAGTTTCAGTAGTTACATTTTCTTTATGTGAGAAATTGATACATGGTATCACAACCAAGGCTGAAAGTATATGTACATGTGCTTGGTAACATTCCCCTGTCAGTTGTGTATGAGCTCTGGTTAAGCTATATCAAACTATGACCAAGCACTGAAACTTTCTCTAACACCCTGTCATTTGTGATAAATCATCAAATTTCATATGCATCAAAATGTAGCAAAGCATTTGTGTAATATCCTTTGCCATTAATAAAGTTGGATCTCTGTGGCAGACTCTGGTCATAAGTTAGAAGAAAGAATAATAAAATCTGACATTGAAAATAGTTGTCACAAATGTTTGAAACCACTATTAAAATGACAAAATTCATTCATATGAAGGAAGCTTTTGCTTGAAATTAAGCCGGATCCAGTCCAACTCAACATTTCCATGAAGCAAGAACCTGCTTTCCAATAAATAAGAACCAATACTAAGCCCATATTAATGTTTATTATAGATCAATATTTAGTCCCAAAGAAATGCATGAAGTTTGTTCATAAGAATTGACTGACAATGCTCAACACGCAAAGATTAATATTAAACCAAAAAGGAAATGATAAAGTGTATTCTGTTTAGGTCACAAACGTTTATCGACACAGAAAATATCTTATTGGAATAAAACAATTTCCTGGTACATTACAACAATGTTTTTGTTTCTTGTGGGAATATATTAAGAAGAGGAAATGTCATTCTTGAGTGTCTGTCTAGGGTTCTTGATATGATATAGAATGAAGTAGGCATGTAATGTGAGTACCATCTAATGAGTACAAGTATGGTTTTTTTTTTTTTTTTTTTTTTGAGTTCATTTCCCAGGAAAATTCCCACCCATACAATTCCCCCCTTAACAACTCCCTTAGGACAATTGGTCTCCAGACAATTTCCACTTAGGACAGCAATAAATATTTTTGGTGGGGGGATTTGTTTAAGGTGTAACTGTCTGGTCACAGTGAGTATGATAGTACATACCATTTTCACGAGTACAGATACAAAATTTTATGTCAGTACCAATGCCTTTAAAATCTGTGGTTGTGAGGTCGGTTTCCTGGGCAGCTCCTACTCAGACAACTCCTTCCCCCAACAACTCCCTTGGGACAATTGGTCTCCAGACAGTTTCCACCCAAGACAGTTCTTAATGTTTTTGGGTGGGGGAAGTTTTCTTTGGTGTAATTATCTGGTTATGGTCAGTATCAGTGCCTTTCAAACCTGTGAGTATGTTTAAAGACAGACAGTCATCACCCCAAAGTATATTTTTAGTGTATGTATATCAAAATTCTCAGTTGCTGACTGCTCTTTGATTGACATCAAAGTTTGAAAATTTGAAAGATCCAGAGTAGTTCACATTCCACACAAGGCAGAGAGAGTGCTTTTATTACATTTTATAGCCTTGTATGCTCACCAGGACATGGCCTTAAGCAATAAAACAGGTTTATTCTTGCACAAGGAAGAGCTTCATACAGTTATGGGAGGAGCTAGAAGATGCATAGTTGGGAGAATTGGAACTGTCTGGGATCATGAAAATTCCCCTTTAAGAATGCAAGTCCATTCTCACAAATGCAAGTACAGACAAGTGTTCCAAATTTTCAGTATGATTACATACTACAAGTCTGGAATGAATTTCAGCAGAGAGTATACATGTACAATGGGAGTCCCCTTTCTTGTTTCCTTTGCAGGCAATTCAAGTAGCAGTATTTGCTGACTGTAACAAGTCAATCATGAAGTGACTGGTTGTAGGCTAGTAAATTTAAATGAGAGGGATGGAAAATTGATTTTTTTTTTTTTTATTTATATATATATGAAAGTTCAGAATGCAACACATAATTTGGGTAATTTAGAAGTACCACAGTTACTATATAAAGATTAGGACCTCTGCAAGGAATTTGCAAGAATAGCTGGTGCAATTGCTCTCCTTAATTTTACGAAAATTGCTCCAAAAGAGCAATAAATCATTTAGCTCAAAGCTGCTGTGATGTTGTCTTCATTTATCCGGAAATACAGTACTGCTCTCAAAAACTGAAGGGAAGAAAATTTGCTATCTTTATACACTTCCATAATTCATGGAGACAGTACTGCAGGAACTATATGTGACCACAGTAATTATTATAACCTGCATCATACACAGATTAACCACACTAGTACTAGCAACAAGTGTGTGGCACTATGTGTAAAATGTCCAGGAGAATCTTAAGGGGAACAGAAGTGAAAGTTAACGTATGGGGTTGGGGGAGTGGGGGTGGGGTTGGGAAGAGCGTAAGCCAAAATTTTGGATTTCAGGATAAAAAATGTTGATCAGATACAATTTGTGTCATGATTGCTTGCTCATTCAGGGAAAATTTCAGGGTAAACACCTCTTGCGAGGTGAAATGTCTCCTCAGACAGTGCTCTATGTCTACACTGTGTGTATGGAAAGGGGAACTGCTTATTTTCCCAGGAAAGCAAGTAGCTTTCCATGGTTTTGTTTGTGTGAAGATTTGGTTTGTTTTTAAAAGTGGAGATGCATATAAACTGAAAAGACATATCTTGGAACATGCCACTGGTTTTGTTTTTTGCCTGTGTTCTAATTGTCACAACCAAACCTGAACAGCAAGCCATATCCAAGCCTACTCAACACAGTTTTTTTTATCCAAGATTGTGGTACTTCAGGGGTCATCCATTGTATCATTGTATTCACATGCACTGGCATACAAATTGCACCAACTGCAGGGCCCCACCTTCCCCCCTCCTTCACGTAGTGTACTTAGAAAGTTTTAAGGTCATAATTTCCAATTTGCAACCAAAAAGGAGCATTTATTAGATTTCAGTGTTTTGAAAAAGCTTACATTGGTCTCCTATCCCCCTCCCCCTTTATGTACATCTTGGTGTATTTGTCAGCTTGTGAAAATGATGAAAATATAGGATACCTAAGAGAAAGCAGTGAGTCTAGCAATGAGGACAGTTGCAAAGAAAGTGACTTTCAGCCTTAGAAGTATTTAGAGTGCCTTACAAGAGGGGAAAGGGGCCACCAGTGAAGGACCCATTTCCCCTCAACTCATCAAATTTCCCAATCTGTGCTAAGACAGTATGCTGGGGGTAGGAACTGGGAAACATATACTTGAATACAGTTTGTCGCCCTGTTTGACCAGCTATTGTTCCCCTTACCTTCATGATTTCATTCTCTTAACCCACCTCCATGTACTCATTGCTGGACAGGTTTCTTGTCTTCAGCCAGATGATAGGTTTGCCCATGCACTCCCCTCACCACCCTCAAGCTGTCAACACTCACATACCTGTTATTTTGGGGGAATATGGGGTCATCCCTTAACTACCAAAACAGTGACATCACCTTAAGATTTTTTAAAAGTGTGTGTGCAAATGAGTCTCCCCCAACCCTCTCAGGACTACCCTTCGGTACATATGGAGTTCTAATTGCATGTGAAATCTGGGCCTGATTTCATAATGTTTCTCTCAATATTTCATTTAAATAGTTTGAAATAAGTTTTGTATGACAGATAAAACTTAAGATGGATTGAATTTTGTATGAAACAGATCGTGAAAACATGGAATGCAGATGACAATTGAAAGATTTAAGAAGGTAATTATGAATAATTTGGCAATGATATTTGCAATATATTTCAGAAATTTTTTTTATCTGAGATAAAATCTAATGCTTACAATTCTCATGAATTTTCAAAGTAAGTGGGTATTGATATTTTTGACATTTTTTCATTGTTTACTTCATTTTGAAATTGCAACAATATCTTCAGGACAGTTGAAATTGTGCCTGAAACAGGCTTCAGGAAATAAATGCTTTCAAAGTTAAATTTGTTTAATGTCATTCTTTTGTTGGTTCAATAAAATACAAGAATCTATGCATCTCCTTCAATAGAAGTGGAGTTTTTATATGATCATCCCAGTTTGTCTCAACATACACTCTTTCACCTCCTATATTTAGTAACTATCTTTTACATTACCCACATGGAAGGTCCATCACCCATGGTCAGTATTCTCTGCTGAAGACATGATGGTGGCTGTTCACCCCTTCCAAACAATCTCCTGTATACCCTATTGTAATTTTGGGAAACCGATGCCTTTCTGCTGATCCATGCTGCATTGTAGTGTGTAGTAAATCACTTGTGATTGATACAGATCTTCATCAACAACTTGAATAGGAAGATACTCATGAATCATCCCAAGTATGTTTTAGGTTTGGGGCAACCCAACTTTACTTAGGATGACTGCACTAGCCTTGACTGACAAAAATAGAGGGCACTCTTTATGAGTAAACAATTGCATCCAATACAGTAAAGGTAACTTCTAGCCCCTCCCTCCAGTACACCTCTGAGATAAAGCTATAGTAAGCTGTGCAGAGTTGAAATTGCTCAAAACCATGTGTCTGCTGTCTGCTATGCACCTAGTACACTAACGACAATGCAAGTCACTAGCCAATCACAGTCAAGCTATTATTTGACCTTATGTCAATCAAAGTGCATTCACGAATAACTATGGAGAAATAGTGACATTCCTACGTGTGGTTTGGGTGATGCAACAGCCATATGAACTATACTTTCAAAATCTATGCCACTGTTTATAATATTGACAATAACAGGTGCATATCAGTGAAATGTGATATGCCAACAGCATCAATGGCCAGAATTTCAGACCCAAAGTGCTGCTCTGTTTGGCCCTATCAAACGTGGTGCAACCAAGTAAATAAATGAGTTTTTTACATACCCCTGGGCAGGCTGTTTTAGTGATTTTAGTTTATGCAGTCCGATGGGGAGCAAAAATTACTTGGGTTCCACCAAAATAGTTAAAGGTGCTGCATGGGGCTCTAGGTGCTGCATTTGACATGGCTGACCTGTACCGCAAGGCAAGCCTCCAGAGTCACAGCCTTACAACCCCATCAGCAGGTAACCCCTAGAGCAGACTCAGGGTACTCAGATTTCAGATGATATCACATAGTGTCTACTGAGAATCTGGCCTTGATCAATCCAACTACTGGTACTTCATGTGTAGGCTTATGCAGAGAGGTTTCAGACATACCCTGTATTACTGGGTGAGGGGCACATGAGCTGGAAGATAAAGTTGGAAGATTCAGTTCACTTGGATATGGAAATACATATGTAAATAGGAGGTAAGGGAGGAGCAACATAGACAATGAAATTTGCCCTTTAAAAGCAGTTGGTTCAACCTGGGTTCCTCCCTATAGGACTTGGTTGTTTAACGAGGAAATAACATGCACAGATGTATGCATATGGTAGTCCAAAACATTTTGGGGTTGGAACCTGTTCCAATTTAATACCCAACCCATCAAGCAAGGGTGATGTGAACCTAGTATTTGGGTATCAAAAGAAAGCTTTAAATCTGCCACAATTCATGGTTATCGAAAACTCACTATCTCCCACGGCCAATGTCACACTTGATCTACCATCCAGTGTTATAACGAGTCACTCAATTTTGCAGTCGAGTCATTTACTCCTTTCAATGTGACTCGAGTCATTGTACTATATCAATGACAAAAATAATGATACACTTGCTAGAGTCATTTCCCTTTCGAAAAATAGTGACTCGTGTCAAGACTAGTTACAACACTGGTACCACCCTGCCTTTAAACCTGTTACCCTTCAAACCAAAACAACACTGTAACACATCAAATTCACACATAAACCACAAAAAGACAAAAATGCAATATTTTTCTTTTAATTCCTTTCTATTTCACCTTTGCACAGCAAATGTGACCGTGGCTGCATTATTGATTTCTACCAACATTTTACATACTAGCAAATACTTTCTAGCTATCCAAGTATAGCTTACAGCTAACTAGGCATTACTGTCTTCTGGTCCACACTGATGGGTTCAATGCCAATGGTCTTCAAGAATCAAGACTTGAAAAATTCATCACATGACCTCACCAAGTTTCTCATTGTGCATATTTTAAACTGAGCTATGGTTGTGTAGGGTATACCCACATGTGCGCAGTCCAGACTACACATGGCCAAAGTTTAAACAAATATTTCAAATTAAACTTTTTACACTCAGCTACTGTATCAGCTATGTAGATGAGAGATGCACAAATGTAGTTTTATTCTGCAAATTTTTTGTGCTTTACTTTTACCTTGTTAGACTCTAGGTCCATCACAGATGTGCCCATGATTTTCTGAAAGCTGGTGATATATATTGCCATTCCAAGGGAAGGAAATTAAGGAATATATTGAAGATTTGCTTGCGCCAGATAGTACTAGGCAGGGATCATAATTTTTTTTATTACAGGTACAATGTTTTTAGTGCCAGGAGGGGTTGCTCATTGCTGTCCACCATGGGCACATCCTTAGAAGTTAAAATTTTCTTGACGCAAATGTCTACTGTCTTTGATGATGTAACTCCATCGGAAAGGTGCACATTAATGGACCCTAGTCTCATGAAGTTAACTACCGTACTTGCATTAACAATCCTTTAAAGGGAAAATGCTGTCACCCCAATCTGAATTAGTATACCCTGTCATCCTAATTCATGAGTGGCTCTTATTGATCAAGTGATAATATTTTTGTTACTAAATTGTTGAATTGATGAGAATAACTCCTTCCTTTACTTCTGTTTGTAATATTTATATTCAAAAACATCTTCAGAGGAACTGGTACATCAGATAAGAGGAGATTTGCAAGAGTTTGCTGATTTTTCAAAGCAATTTTGGGGCAAGTGCCTATTGCCTGTAAAGCTGAAGGAAGCAATAACCAACTTATAACAACATTCTCGTTCCTACCACTTCCCATATTATGGAACAGTTTCATCTCACATCTTAATATTTCCAATAGCTACAAGTCGTTCACAAGGTGATTTCAAATGAGGAAGTAATCTATCACCTGCCATATGACATCTATTCCCAATCTTGGTATTTCCTTTTTGGCATGTTTTCTACCTAAACGACGTCCAGACAAGGTCAGTATCACGACAGTCCAGAGCACTGACATTGTTCTCGTAGTGCGAGACCATTCAAATCACTCTTCACAGTACCTATGTGTATAATCTCGATGGGTTTTGCATTACTTTTGAAAACAATTAAAAATTTACTGAAGCAGAAAGTACACATATACATATTGTAATGAACATTAAAACACTGTATCACAAAAGGAACACCCCCAGCCTTAACTGGACTTTGGAAGAAATACTGTATAAAAATGCAAAGAAATAATTACAGACTAACAATGCACTGTGCTGTAATGTTTTGTTTGCCAATGGTATCACAGCAATCTAAGTAACTTAGGAAATGAGGCTGGAGAGGGTGGGGTGGGGTGGGGTGGGGTGGGGTGGGGTGGGGTGGGGTGGGGTGTCCAGGACATTCTTAAAGGGCTGTGGCCCAAAAAGTGCTTAGCATAATAAACATAAAATCTGGAATATAACTTTTACAAAAGTGACTGGTACACTTTTCCCTCCCCCTCCCCCAAAATCTCCAGTTACAGCTGTTACTGTAGTAAAATGATCACTTGGCCTAGAAGGTAGAGTATGGTGTACATAGTCCTGTTAATGGTGATGACACTTATGTAATGTACCCTCAGAATTTATAAACTGCTCATAACTTGGAGCAAGACAAAGCAATAATATTTTAGCTATGCTACTGTATCTCTAAAATCTTCATTATTAGAAGAGAACTTCAATTCAGAGTTTCCCTCTAATTTAAATTTTATCTGACACACAAACACACATAAGAAAATTTTACCTCATAAAGAAAAGAAAATCTTCACTTATGAATATCCCCTCTCCTACCCCTAAAGGCATACAGTGGCAAACACTTTTGATGTAGTACATATTAACCACATTTACAGACCCCTCCATACAGTACACCTTTGTGGTAATCAAGTGTTACTGAAGTTTACCACCCTGGAATTTGTTTGAATCTATACAATAGCTGGGGAATTGGATTTTGCTGTACCATGTAGTACCACTGATCAAGTCCACAGGTACTTCCGTACGGATATGAAGTTTCTGGGCGACTATTTTCTTGTCTTCCACAATTAACGTCACACTAACCAACCTTTTTCAGTATGAGTTAAGGAGAACAACTTCAAAAAGAACTCTTTCTTCCAAAGCAATCTTCTTTGACCCATGACCGGTGTCTAGAGAACCATAATTTTAAACCCAATTATTGTGCATGATTACATAAAATATCTTTCTTGCACATGCAGTCTCTGTTATGGAACACTTTCCTTCCCAGCATACATTGTGTATGTAAGTTTCCCAACTGGTTTACTGCCCTCCTTCACAGAAGTGCGATACCACTAGCCTCCAGCCTTCCCCTTCCCTCCCTACTCCTCACACTCCCCCTTCTCTATTATTCTTTACCTTGACAATGCTGTCAACCATATACCTCTGATTGTCAATACAATGGGCATGACCCTCTTCAGCCACAACATCCTTCACATTATATAAAATGTAGCAAAGGTGTCCCTCTTTGAGCACCAAACCTTAAAACTTGAAGAAATATTTCGTCCGCTTCGTTTCAAAATTTTGCGAGAAAACTTCAACATCTTGGCACCATCTGGTATCAATTGAAACACTACTTGAAAAATTATTAAAGGCAAACGTGATTGAAATGTTTCGTCACGGTACAAAATCCTCTTCAACAGCTGCGATTGAAACCTGGCGAAACCTGAATACTCCCTCATCTTGTGAATCAAGAGCTGCTCACACTATCCAGAAAGTTCTTACATGCCCGTTCACACTGTCCATAAACGGTTTCAAAAGCTTTGGGGTTTCTACTCTGTACAAAAAGAATTAATGTGAGGCTAGTCATGCTTGGAAATACTTCTTCACAAAATAAAAATGTAACATCCTCTAATTGTGTCAAACTCCATTTTTACTATGATGCAAAAGTCAAGAAATCCTGTTTTTTCTCTTCCCCCTTTTTTTTCCAAAAAGTTGTACAGTACAGATGGAAGGTAAGAAAAGGTTCAGGTCTCAGATGAAGATTACATTATCACAAAAGAAAAAAAAAGAAAATTCTTCACCCCACAGAAAAAAATGTAACTTCACATCTTGATCCGCAGTTGAGATTTGCCACTTTCATCATTCAAGAGGAGACCACAATTTCCAATTGAAGTGAACCTATTATGATGTCACAGACTCACTTCTTACATGGTAACTACTTTTTATGCAATTCTGCATGATTTCCTTCCATCTAATAGTTTGGAATAGACCAAGAATTGCACTTTTGTTATCTGTTACTAACAATTACATGTTTTAACGTTAATCCTTTGGTAGAGCAAAAAAAGTGAACAAAACACAGTAAAACAAAGAAATCTCAAAGACAGACACAAAGTGACTTCTAAAAAGTCAAAACAGACTTGTTACACTCTCAGCTTGGATAGTGTCAGGCTTTGGAGCTGATCTGAAAATGATCGGAGTGTATAAAACTCAACAAACAAACAAGATTTGAGGATGGAGGTTTTCGCAATGGGCTTAGGAATTTTGCTAGTCTGCATTTTATGCTAGGGGAAATGTAATCTGTTTTATCTCCTTTGAAATACAATCAAAACATCCGTAAAACCATTACAAAAGCATGGATTGAGATACTGTACACCCCTGTATGAGTGGAATAGACAAGGCTGAATTTCTATTCAGCTGTCAGAAATTTGACTGGACACATCAAGGTGCATGATGTTGTGGAGAAGGAAAGGGTGGGAGGGTTGTCAGTGAAGGCCAAAAGTTAGAAGTGACTAACAGTTTGTTGATTTGACTGACATGTACAAGTAAGTCACTGAAATATCTGACAATTTTCATACACTGCACCGTGTATAACAAATGACTAACAATGACTGACCCAGGCTTAGCACAGAAGTGACTGTCATCTGACGTGAAGTGACGCACTTTACGGGGGGCGGGGCTATGTAACAATTTGGCATTATGACCAACATGTGAGTCTCACTGTAACTGTCAATGACCCACCGCTGACTGAACAGCCAATGGTCGAGGCAGTACAGTCATTCAATTGATGATTGCAAAACATGTACACACACTCAGTTAAAAAAGTGAATAGCCAGTGTTCTCACCAAGGTGTACAGTGACTTGAAGGCTTCCTACAGCTACAGTACCGTATGTCAAATTATCATGTTAAGAAAACAATTGTCTTTAGGAAATTTCCTGTACAATTTTAGTTGCCCTCAATCAGCCAGTTATACAATGAAAACAGCTACAACAAAAAAATTTACACGGAACTTAAAAATGAATTTTCTGCACAAAAGTACTATTAGAGGTGGAAACCCCACTTTGGTTTCAGTTTCTAAGCATACACTGCAGTCCTACCTCCCTTTTACTTTAACACAAGGCATTAAACTTCAAATTATTTTAAGTAATTACAGTACTATATAGACCACTGAACTTAAAATATACTTCTCATGATAAACATATTGAAATGTAGCAAGCCATTTTGGTATAAGTAAACCCCATGTGCTAATTGCTGCCTACATATTGACATACCGTATAAACATGGACATTCATGTTTTAAAGCACACTTGATAAACCTTGAAATGTTATAGGCCATTATATAAAAGTATATGAAACTATGAACTATTACAATTATCATTTACAAAAGCAACGGAGATCCTTAATATGGTTGTAGCTAGAGCAGTTTTTGTGGTGGACTCAAAACAACCTAGAGTTCCAGTACTGTACAGTGTTTCAAGCAAGAAAAGTTAAAATCTTCACATTTACTTCATTTGGAAGTTATGTAATGGTACTGGTCAGTGTTGGGCATCACTAGAAATAGGTGTTGAGTCCAAATGAACAATATCAGTAGAGACTGCCAGGATCCCCTAATACTTTAGCTTCATCTCCGATATTAAATTTAAATCCCATAACAGTCATGAAAACTCCTAACAAAAAGTGTCTGTGTAGTGCGGATTGCTATCAAGCAGTGACACATTCTACAATTACTGTCCTTCCATGTTTGTTTTCTTCATGTAGTGAGAATTTCACCCAATTCTCAACATGAATATCATACATGATAACAAGTCTAGAGACTTCTAACACCTACCTTTCCTCATGTCTCCAATCCTAACCTAACCTAGAGACATGATATCTGGCAAAAAAACAAAACATAAAGATTTGGTGAGATTTACAGTAAATTTACGCATGCAAATAAGTTGCCCAAACTCCCAGAACTAATTCAAAAACCTTTACCAATTTGCTTACATATACCACAGTTTGATTACAATATCACCTGTAACAGATAAATTTTACTTACATAGTATGGATCTTCAATGGTGGGATCATCCTTACTTTCTGGGTCATAATCTCCAAACATTTTTACTACAACCGGACTGCCAGCTGGTTTTAATCTTTCAAGTTTACTAATGGGTAAGAAGGAATGTACAGTATACACATTGTAACTGCTTAAAGCTTTTGGTTCATAAATATTCATGATTATCATGTGTGTATCAAAGCATTTAAAAGACAGAATCTTGAACAATCATGAATATTCATGAATAGAAATAATGTTGCATCATAAGTTATTTCAGTTCAATAGTGTTAATGCTTAGCAACAGAGTTGAAAAGGAGTAACGTAAATTGTTGAATATTCATATAGTATAAAGCCATAAGCTAATAAATATTCATGAATGATTTGAAGTATTTCTGTAGGAAATGTTACAAGTCAACAGACATAGAGCTAGTAGACCTATGCCAAATGATAACAAAATCAAAGCAACTGACAATACAATACATACAGTATTTATAAAGTAAAAAAAGATTCACATTCATTTCCTCAAATACATACATAGGTGTATACAAATCAGATTCAAAACTATGCATGAATATTCATGAACAGTTTTTGTTGAATATTCACTATGCAATACACCTATAGCACACAATGGGTATAAAGATTACTTACTTCATGTTACTGCCGTCAAATCCAAAGATGTAATGAAACCGATCAAAGTCCTTCTTTTTCACCTACAAGAGAAAAAAAATAAAAACCATGGCAAAATATGAAATATGTTTCAAGATCAGCATTTATCAGTACCTTCACATGTGAAAACTCTTTCACTCAAGTTCAACAAAGCCCTTATAGATTCCTATTCCCAACCCACTACTCCTCAGGGTACCTAACAATGAACACTGCTCACTGTTAACAGCCTGAGACATCCAACCCTAGGGATTATCAATATTTATTGCCATCTTCCATGTTTTATCCTTTCTTGCAAAAGTACAAACCACACTCTTCCTTCAGACCCCTCATGACTACTCCCTCCTCCCCTTCCTCCCCCTCCCCTTAAAAAGGAGAGCTATGAAAAATGTTAAAAATAGTTTTCTGGCAAAAGGAAAACAGTCACAATACATACTTTACATGGGTCTCTGACACCTCCCCCATAATTCACATATGGGTCCCTGATCCCCTCTCCCTATTCTTCCCTCCCCCTCCCCCTCCCTCCCCAATTATACTTTAATAGTCTTGTGAAAATGATGCAAAAAAATGGATGATCCTAAGAGAAATTATATTCTACTACAAATAATGCCATTCAAAGACTAAGAAATAATTTCTTGTTTCTAGTTTCTTGTTTAGTAAATTACCAACAGCCCATCTACCTGTCTTGCAATATGATCACTCTCAGGTAGTTCATGGTTCCTTAGAGTCTTGTTGGTACGGGGGTCAGGGGTGCTACCAATTTCATAATCAGATGTAGCTGCACTGTCTATCAACCATTCACTCTCCTGGCCTCTCTCAGACACCATATGTTTGAGGATGCTCTCAGCCATCACAGATCTACAGATGTTTCCTGGTAATTAAAAGAGTGATCAATTATTTTGCCTGGTACAGTAATCCGAGGAGTGATCAATATTATTTAGCTATACCAGTATATGTTTAAAGCACTGGGTAAAACAAGCAGCCAAGGTTTCTCACAGGTAAGTTTAAATCAGGTGAGATTGAACACTGATGATTGCATGGACACTAATGAAGGCAAGAGATATGGGCTACAGTACCACAAAGGCACTACGTATTCGATGTCCAGATGGACAAAGTCCCCCAAACTTTTCAATTTGCAGACTACAGTACAATACTGAACTTAATAACTTACAGTACCATATGTACAGTATCAGAGATGCCAACCATATGATAAAAAAAATCAAGACTTACTCTCTTGAAAAATCAGAATTTTCAGTGAAAAGTCAGACTTTTCAAATCAATGTCTACAGAACGCCACACATCCCTTTCAGTACCACCATGCCCTGCACTACTCCACCCTATAATAATAATACAGTATAATAGAACTAGAAATTATGAAAATGCACACCCTTTATTCTTGTGGTGTGGTGTATCTTACAATATGATTTATGTCTGGGCTCGACAAATACGTAAGTCCGCTAGCCCGGGCTGGCCCAAACCACACATGGGCTAGTGGCAGTCAACTATGTAAAGCCCCATGGGCTAGTGCAAAATGCTGTACAGCTGTGTAGTTGGACATGGCCTATGCCTTTGGAGGCTAGTTCCAATGTCCTTCGGGCTAGTGAAATAAGTTTGTCAAGTGCCCAGTGGGCTAGTAGTAAAGCCTCAGAAATTTCGAGCCCTGATTTACGTAAAACAGATGCAAACCAGACTTTTCCAGCGCCAATTCAGCAAACTGCTTTCGTAGAGAATTTATAAAATGAGGAGACAGGAGATGACTTAAAATCTTATCTTTTGCCAGCAATATCATACTTTCGTATTTTACTGTTTTTATCGTACAAAATATGATAAAATCGTACTGGTTGGCATCCCTGCAGTATCCTTGCACTCAAAGTTCAAGATGTAATTTATTACTCAAAAGATGACAGTTTCTTCATTATGCAGGCCTAGACTTGACAGAGTCTACTGTACACTTGGTAACCTAGCTTAACTAACCATATGAAAAACTTCTGCTAATGCAGTTTGGATTTATGTGATACACATAACCATTATTAGAAACATGTTCTAAAAACCTGTCCAACAAATCCTCCCCTTGAGCAGGACCTTGATAAGATCACATACCATACATGTGTTTCATTGTTTCATCTGTGCATCCTCAAGCTTCTACACGGTCTCACTGTACTACTGTTGGCTACTGTACCAATGCACGTACATTTTCTACTTACAACTTTAATACCTAAAACTCCTACCTGACTACCAAAGCCACATAAGGACACAGAGGGATGGGATTCCCCCAACCCCATACTGGGGGATCATTTGCTATTTCAGGCAAAATGCATGTTATTTTTTGGGTACAAACAGGCATTAAGATTTCAGTTAAAAGTGCACCACCACACATTCTTTGCCCCAATAATCTTTTGGGAAACATTTCTTACTTTTTTATTTTGATAATTAGTTTAGGACATCCTTCTGCAGTCTTTGTTCCGGCTCTCTATGTTACGAAACCTGTTACCATAATACCCCTTAATACTCTCACCCAAACTAAACCAATATCCTAACATTGACTTTCACATAGACTTCTGTATTAAATATAAAGCTATCGGAACACAGAGACATTTGAACAGAAAGCAGTCCCGTCCTTCTGCAATCAGCACACTACGTACTTAGTTGTTTGCATTAAAGTTACTCCTTTTTACTGTTTCCTGTACCCTGAACATGTCTCTTTAACACTTGTGTAAGCATTTTGTGATTACACAGTACAGTGTCTTTGAGTATTTAACACGTACAACAAGCTAAATTTATTCATGCAGGTCTGCAGCTGTACACAATCTTCATTAAGTAACTTTTGTAACAGTAATTATACCATCCAATCTTCACAGTAGCCCACACAGTCCAAACTGACCAGACATTCTGGTGGACAACTAAACATTGCCAATACCTGTGTGTTAATTAGGTTGACAACCAAATATTTTGAGTGCACTGAGAATTTTCAAAGCTTTGAAAATGTACTTGATATTTTTACGGAAGATAAAGTGCAAAGCAACAAGTTTGTACTTAGCTCTACTAAAATGAAAGTTATATGTATAACACAAACCACCACCCTTTACTCACTGTACATGGTAGTGTATGTGCCTTACGATAACATATACCCTGTATGCTGTTTCAAAGTCTGCAAACTGATGTTGTTCCCTACGTGGAGGCCTAGTTGTTATGTATCCTTACTGGCATTATTTTCCTTTAGTTTGGTATTATTTTTTGGTATTTCTTTTTCAGTTTCTTTCAGTTGCTACAGTAGTTTTACAAAGACTACTGTACCTCATCATAGGCAGGGCATTCATGTTGTCCAAATTGGTTGTCCCAAGGACGCTTGGATCCTGTATGTTAAACTGGACACTGGAGGAACATCATCAAGAAAGTTAAAACGGTTTTCCTACTATACAGTAGTTTCTGATAGCTCTGTGTTTCAATTGAAAAAGCTATAAATTTTGGCTATTTTATCAAAGAGTTTAAAATGAAAACTTACAAAGCGACTTTCACACTTGATTTCTTGGTAGATATCACTAGTAGCCAGCCAACACCTAAAGGCCATTGACTACAACATAAAGAGGTGTATACTTACACCTGCTGACTATAAAGCATATACATGCCCAGTATGGAAAATATTTTATACCTTGAGATATGATGTTTACGAGGTTTTTGGCTTTAGACCTCTGTTAACCTGACATAAACGTGCCCAGTATGGAAAATACCTGTACTTTCTACCTTGAGAAGTGATCTTTACGTGGTTTTAGGTTCTAGACCTCTGTTGACCTGACATGACCTCTACTGTAACTGCCACCAAAAACAATAGGGTTCTTCTGCTCAATATGATTTATCCACATACCATGTATGAAAAGCTAAAAGTATCCATCATTCCTATCTTGATACACATATCGTGTTTACAAGCAAAGCACCACAAACACACGCACACACACACATACATCCTGTACATACACACATAAACATGCCATGGTGGCTGCATTGATTCCTTTTCCCTTCAGCAAGGAATCATAAAAGGGAGGAGGAGGCTTTCTCTAATGTCTTGCAAATATAATTAAATACCCATGTACTTTCAAGCAAGAAAAATAACTAAAAGACAAGCAATGGACATCAGAAAGGGTCAAAATATAGAAACAAATTAACAACTTACGTACTTCAAGTGTACTTTTAAGTCTAGAATTACCAGAATATACAGCACTGCATATTATGGAGGTTGGAAAATGAATCTCATTAATCCAACTCCCATTTTCATAGCTTACTCCATTTCTGAGATATCAAATGTTGAAATTTACTCATTTAATTTAAAGTGGTCAACTGTGCAATAATTTTGATTGCACTCACATTAAATGCTTTTGTTTCCTTTTTGGAATTAAAATGTTTATATTGTCACATCAGATCTAGAGTGCCTTATCTCCAGGGTTTGCGTTTTACGCGAAACGGGCATTTTTTACGCTGACGGAAATTTTACTTACGACCAAAAATACAATTCAGTCGTAAATATAAATTTTGATTTGCCCATCTTTACGACAGAAAATTTGACTCACTAAACAATCACCTGCTGAAAATTCTGAGTTTCTGAAAACCAAATAATTAACAAAAAGCAACACCTCCAAAATAATGGTCTATCCCAATGTCTTGCAACTTTTGACAAGTGACAACGATCGGACGGCACTGTCATACATACTGTATGTACACTGTACTGTTATCGTACTGTATGGAAATACATTTGTCATTGTGTTCAATCTAATATTGTTAACGTTAGGTAAAGCTACACCTTTTGCCTGGATCATATATGGAATATATTGGATATTTTCGTCCAAATTTCTCTGTGAGGGAAGCGAAAATATTTTTTATTATCCAAGGATCGTTTCCCATCATAACAACAGGTCGTTATTAATTTACTTCATTCACACATTAACGTTGTTGCAGGCTATAGCCTATAGGCTAGGCTAAGCCTAACGTTGCCGTTTACGGCTAATCGTGGTAGGCATTGTATTTTTAATCAATCAGCAATTTTAAAAATTACGACGCGAAATTTTGAATGGTCGTAAAAATGAAAATACTATCATGAAAAATTACGACGACGTTTTCAGAGAAACGCAAACCCTGCTTATCTCCATTTTTGAGTTTTTCCTTTTTATTTTTTTTTTTATTTTTTTGGACATAGGCCCTGGGCTATCCAGCAGGTATAAGTATGATGGCTGAAATGTGAGCAGAAATTATGTGTGTTAAAACTCTTATACTGTATCCTTTTCAAGTTATTAGTTCAAGGTTAAATTGCCTTATGTCCATTTTATTTGGACAAAAGGCTTTTTAGAGATGAAGATGTGCCATCAGCTGTAGGACATAAGGCCCTAAAATTAACATCTTGTACATAAACTTGTTGTTTCTGCTCAATACAAATTGTTGTAACACTTTGTTAAGTTGCATTTGATTTCCAATAAAGTTTGACTCCATTGCAAATGTGAATTAGTAATGCAAATTTTTTGCTTATGTCCAAATGACTTAAAAATTTCAAGTTTAAACAGTCCTATGTCCAAAACAGGGCTCGGCAAATAAATAGTCCGCTAGCCCAGGGCTACTGTAGCTCAAACCACACATGGGCTATTGACAGTCAACTATGTAAAGCCCCATGGGCAAGTGCAAAATGCTGTACAGTACGTACAGTACAGTAGGTGTGTACTGTATAGTTGGACTTTAGCTATAGATGCCTTTAAAGGCTAGTGGAAATGTCCTTCAGGCTAGTGAAATAAGTTCTTCCAGTGACCCATGGGCTAGCAGTAAAGCTTCAGAAATTTCGAGCCTTGGTCCAAAATTTAATACAAAAAAGGTTGTAATTAGCTCAAAAATGCTTTTTCAAATCTGCTGTATGAAATAACTTAAAATTGCCCATTTTAGGAGTTTACGTCATTTTTAGGACTAAGTGGTCAATTCCTGTCCAAAACTTTGCTTCTTGATTTACTCAAAACTTAGTACTTGGACTTAAGGCACTTTAGTTCTGATGCGACGATACTGTACCATCTTGAAAATTAATTTTCTTGCAAAGCATGTGGTACAGAGAGGGCTTGTATAGTCAAGTCACCCTATAACAGTACAACAGAGATCAAATTTGGGAACAAGGTGCAGTGGCTTTCAAAAAACAAAGAAAAACAAAGAATGTACTGTAATTTGAGTAGACCAAGAATTACATTACACATGACTGTGCAATCTACCACTTTAAATTAAGTAAATAAGCTTCACCATTTTACTGTATGCACTTATCTCAGCTCAGGAATGTCCTGTGAAGATGGGAATTGGACCATTTGGATTCACTTTTCGGGCTTTGTAACATATATTTTTGGAATTTCAGACTTAAGGTAAACTTTAAATTTTCCAACCAGACAGGCAACAAAATCCAATCCCTACCACCTACAGAAAACAACCCTCACATATTGGCACCCAGGACAGCTTTAACTGAAAATTACAAATCAAGAACCCATCTCCACTAATAACAAAAGGTCAAAAGTGCTGCCTAGCTGGCCAGGTGCTAGAAACCCCCCCCCCCCCTCCCTCCATACTGAAAGTTTGAAACTTATGGTAAGGGAGAGCAGCCCAGTGACATACTGTAAAACTGTTACTTGATGAGGTGAGAATTCAATTTTGCCACCCATGATTACTGTAAATTTACAAAATTTATGCTACAGTATTAATACTGTACAGTATATACAGTAGCAGGCCTGATTTTTAAGGAAATTTTCAGGTTGCCCATCGGACAACCTGAAGCTAAATTTAGGTTGTCCGGAATAGTTTTTGGTTGTCCGAATGAAAGAGACTAACAAGAGATGAACAATTCTATTTCCTGTCTCTGCCATAGAAAACAAACATTTACTTTAAATTCTGCATTTTTCCATATTTATTAGCATGGTACAATGATGAATGGTAGTCAATACCATTGTCTCAATGCCACTTCTTAAGGGGATTTTTATGACATCCTTTCCTGCTGATGTAGGGAACTATTCAGTTTCAAATAAAATCTACTCGTCCATCGGACAAGTTAAAAGAGAGAAAGTGGTTGTCCGATGCAAGTTTTACCCGTCACGGACGATCGGACGTGTGCTAAATTTCAGCCCTGAGTAGTCATGCCAAACACCTACAACAGAAAATGACTGAACTATTTTTAGAATGGTTTAACTACACTCGTCTCTTCATTCAATTGTCCATCATTTAAATTATCATCAATAGCCCTTCAATTCAAACAATTCAAAGGATGATGCCCTAAACTGAAGTTTCAGGAATACTATAAAACAGGTCTACAGTATAATAGGCTACTGCGTGTGTGAATGAATATGTAGACTAAATTGCATTACTGTAGAAATTATGCCTTACAAGGCTGAGCTAGTAATAACATCAAATGTTTTGACAACGTGAAATACTGTACTTTCCCTTTCACTCATACTGTCCCTAGATTTTGCCAAGGCACCAACAACTGTCATTTTTTTATTTGGCTATATCTAACATTTGGCTAAGCCAAGATAATACAATTTCATTTGGCTTCAGATTTTCATCTACTGTAAGGTTTGGCCACCACGTAACAACTGCCAATTTCATTTGGCAACGTCTGAAATTTACTTGGTATTGCCAAAGCTTGGGCAATATGTCAAAAATTATAAGTGCAAAAAATTTTTGCAACACAATGCATGTAAAGAATTTCAAAATAACTATAATTTCTTGTGGAAAAAATGTGAAATAAATTTGTAGTGTTTTCTCTCTTCTTCCTGTCATCTTCATATATGTTTTAATTAGTTTGTAGCATTTTATTTCTACTGTACCTTGAACTAATGTAAAATCGAGGCAGGTTACATGAAACCAATTTGCAACGAGTGTTTCCTCTAAGAAATTATCCATTGGGTCAATATACTGTACACAATATGAGAAAATTTGACTCACTAGAAATTTCAAAGCCATGTATTCAATGCAGTATCAACTTTAAGTGAAACCCTACTTTTCAACTTTTTGCCATGAATATCAGTGCATCAAATGGAAAAGTCAGTGCTGCTTAGCAGAAATACTGTTTGCAACCCACAACTGTATGTTTGGTATAGTCCTGAGTAGGCCTGTCACAATAAGTCTGTACAGCTGCTGCTGTATGGCATCGCGATTATCGAAGCTGTACACTGTAAGTATCGTGATACATCGTAGTATCGCAATATTAACCAATGAAAATTCAACCTGGGAATGCATTCAATGTAGAAACCTGATACATTTCAAACTCTTAGTTTTGCTTTCCGTTGCTTTGCGTCCCTTCTATGAAAAGGACAAGTTTCTTTTAGAGCAAGTTCAGAGGAGAGCCACTCGCCTTATACCCGAGGTGAGACACCTACCTTATCATGTTAGACTTTTAAAGCATCTTGGGCTTACCACCCTGGAGTTGAGGAGGATTAGGGGGGGACATGCTTCAGGTGTACAAATTTCTCTCTGAAAGGAATCCTTTGTCATCTTGCAATTATTTAAAGGTTCAGTGTGATTCTCGGGTTCGAGGCCATTGTAAGAAGCTAGTTAAGTGTTTTGCAAGGCTCGACATTAGGAAGCTCAGCTTTTCTCATAGAGTTGTTAACGAGTGGAATAGTCTGCCTGAGTGGGTAGTTAACTCCACATCTGTGCACTGCTTTAAGGTTAACATTGACAAGTTCTTCCATAAGTGTGGTAGAATCTAACTGTGCTGGGCTCGCTTGGTGTTGGTTGGTTCTTTGTTTTCAGTTAAGGTTGTATGGACTTCAGGGCATCTTATGGGGCCTTAGCCCTCCTTTGCCCTTTAACCTGTTATGTTATGTTATCTTAGCCTAGGCCCTAATGAGAAATGTTAACCTCTGGAGGCAAACTTACTCACGCTAACTTTAAGCTACGGCATAAAGCTCCCAACCATTCAACCATGGAAGTAGTACTGTGGTAGAATAGGCCTAAGTACTTCCATGGTTCAACCCTGGGACATTGCAGTAGGATTAGACTACAGGGACATTTTGGGGACATAAGGATTAAAGGGAGAATGCAGTCACACCAATAAAGAATTGTATAGCTAGTAGACTTATCTTATTTCCTGAATGGCTCTTGAGAATCATGTAAGTATTTTTCTCATTCAATTATAAAATTTACAAGGAGCAACTGCTTGATTTACCTTGAATATGCAATATTTATGTCCTAAAATATTATGAAAGATACTTGGAAGAGAAATAAGAAGAAATTTGTGACATTTAGCTATTGTTTCAAAATATGTTTGGGCCGACTGCTTTTGACCTGTAGGCCTAGGCCTATGTGAAAACTGAAATGGAATGATTCGACTGGTAAACATTTTACCTTGCCTAGGCTAGGCTTAACGTTTGCACAGTACAGTAAGTCAGCACTTGTTACATTTAATCACTTGTAATTCTAACAAGCCAAGCTTAGTGGGCTATAACAACCCGTTGTTCACAATAAAAGCTCCCTGTTCATATTGTCATACTAGCCTACTTGTATGCACATGTGCACTAAACTACTGTAACGGTCGAAATGCCTGTTGTATCCAGTATCCAGAGACTTTTCGACAAAGTTCTTGCTTGAAGCTATCCCCTATTCACATGCTGTAAATTTGCCTTAGTCTAACCTGATTCATTACCTAGGCAAACAAATAACACCGACTTCTCCTGCGCCGCCATATTTTAGAAACTTTCACGGGCTTAATTTCACGCACAAAAATCAGAAGTCACCCCTGCACTAACGACATACATACACGGCTCTGATCAGGTACCAGTAACGTACGTAACAGGAACACTACTACAACGTTACATACATTGCATATCATATCAGTGCGAAAACGTGCAGCAGAATTTCTGTAAGTCAAGATTAATTAGCACAATCGGGTACGAAATTTCCCTAATTTTGATAGGTATTTCCTGTATTTTCAACTGCTACATTTTTAACTTTTCTTTTATATTTTCAAACGCTTTGAGACGCATCAAAATTTAAATTTCAAAAAAAATTTAAAAAAAAAAAAATAATTTGTCTTCTTCAAAATAAATCAAAGCTAAACAGGAAACTTCAAACATAAGTGGAAATACTGTGCGAACAGGCACAAGTGCGAAGAACCGAGGCACCCGAGCTTCTTGCTAAAGCCTAAAACTTTTTTGAGGGTGATGGCCAACTGGAGAGGCTGGAAAGAGGTCGAGGGCCCCAGTGAAAGATCTCATTCTAGAGAGCGGACACTAGGCCTACTTGGAAAGCGGCGGTGTAGGAAGATGTTTAACATCGGGGGGAGTGGTGGGGGTGGTGGGGAAGAGGGCAGACCAGAGGCGATTTCTCGACCTTTATCCAAGCCCAGATCCTTTCTGGGACCCTGGGCCAGTCCTGCCTGTGGGCCCATCGTCTTCGGGCACATTGAGCTTGAAACCTAAAACTATTTTTCCCCGCCCCCCCCCACTCTGGCACACTCTCTCTATCTGAGACGATCTCTTTTATTTTTATCCATCCTTCTATATTTTTCACTCCTCTAATTTGGGGACCCTGGTCCATTTGGCCCAATGGGAAATCCGGACCTACCTTGACCCCCTTCCCACACCAAAACATCATATTTGATCAATGTGATTTTTCCGATTTTGATTTGAGCAACAAAAATATTAATATTCAAAGAAAAAGGAAACAACAATACATATTATATAGGCATGCATCCGTTATCACACCACGTGCCAATTACATACATACATTTGCCGTGTTACTACCTTCCCATATTGATTATAATTTTTTTTTTTGGGGGGGGGGGTGGGGGGAGTTACGAAAATAATAATAATAAGCAGTGGAGTAGCCAGGACTTCTCTCAAGGAGGTGGGGACATACATTATGTTGTGTGATCGTAGGCCTGGGAGAGGGGTCTAGGGGGCCCCTCACCTTGAAAATTTTTGAAAACTCAGGTGTCGTTTCAGGCAATCTGATACCACATAGACCTATGCTACCTTTAAGTAAAATTTGTGTTTAAAAATTTACGTATATAAGAGACTAAAAAAATCGGCATCAGTGAGGGGGGCATGGCCCAATGACCCCCTAAAATACACCATTGATAATCAAAATACAAGTTTAACCACTAAAAACACACTGGTGAATTAATAAAGAATATAAGTGCTGGTGCAATTCAAATCAGAACTTTATTTTAATTACCAAGGAATAAGTTTTTTAAGTCGTTCATCAGAAATTAACAATTGAACTCAAATTTAAACTTATAAATAATTTTAACTAATCTGGGTATTAGGGTTAATTAAGTTTCCTGCAAGTTATTTTTCAAAAATGTGATTTCCTAAAAAATATCCCAAACTCAGTGTGAGTTTCCGAAATTGACCGTTTTGGGGAAATTTCCTTGAAAGTTGAAATACCGGCTTTTGTAACATCAGTATTGTCCTTGACAGATGTGTTATTGATAGTTTTTCTTGTAAAATAATCGGATTATTGTATTAGAGTATGGTGCAGGCACGAATGTGTTTTCATGACATCAGATAAGCAGACAACAGGGCCTACCTTATTAAAGGTCAAAAGCAGTCGCCCCAAATTTACTTATTTTGAAACAATAGCTAAATGTCACAAATTTCTTCTTATTTCTCTTCCAAATATTTTTCATAATATTTTAGGACATAAATATTGCATATTCAAGGTAAACCAAGCAGTTGCTTCTTGTAAATTTTACAACTGAGTGAGAAAAATACTGTCACATGATTCTCAAGAGCCATTCAGGAAATAGGATAGTCTACTATACAATTCTTTATTGGGGTGACTGCATTCTCCCTTTAAAGTCTGTACATATCTATTTTATATGTATGGAGCACAATCGCGATTTGAGGGGGGGGGGGGGGCAAAATGACATTTGGCCCCTGAAAAAAGTATTGAGGGGGCCATGGTCCCCTAGGCCCCCTGTCCCCCACCCCCGTTCCTATACGCCACTAGAAAGAGTGAAATCCATACTTAAGACCTCCCGAAGCTGTATCTACGGCAAACAGTTTTCATAAGAAGCATGCAGTTCTTTAAGGGGCAGTTTGCACTTCTACAGCGTCTAACAGAAGCAACCCGACTTCAGCCCCACCTTGGTTGAGGCTGAGGTCAGAAAATTTTGCTTTCCAGGCTTTCTAGATTGCATGGAAATCACACTTCTTACCACAAATTTGCATCTTCAACCAGAGGTGGTGCTAAGTGGCGGCCAAGCTCGGGAACGGAGCGGCCAGGTTTTCCAAAAGGATGCAAAAGCGAAATTTTGGCGCACAAAGCGCGACGAAAATTATGGAATTACTTTTAAAGAAATTATGAAAAGAAGAGGCTTTTATTCGGTAATGGTGCCCCACTCAAGGAAAAATCAAGGAATTTGTTGCTGTGACTGGTCGTCGTCGGGGGATTACATAGTTTATCGTACCTACTAGTCTCCCCGACGAAAATGGAGTTTCCCCGACAATAGGGGCCATGGCCCCCTGCACCTCCCCCACCTGGCGCCACCCATCTACACTGCGTCTAACATGCGTGAGTCACCAGTATGGTCATTTTGATGTTTATCATGTGTCAGTTTGAGGTACATTGGAAACATCTGACATCCCATACTAAGTAGGTTGTCGACGAAAACCGCACACTCGGATGAAATCACAACAGTGCACTTATCCCCTACGCTAGTGGCCAGTATATGTGAGCAAGCTCTTGATAAGTTATTCTCAATCGCGGTCAGATATATAGAGACGTGGGTCTGCTGAGTTCGAGGGCCGCATTCCCAAAAGTAAAAAAAAAAAAACTTTGATTGAATAATAATATTTAATCTTACAGAGCTATGGAAAGAGCGAGCTAATATAAAACGTCGCAAGCACATTGTTAGTTCCAAAATATAAATTGCAGAAATTTTAATTTTAGTAACCAATCAACAAACGTCAATACGATACGTTTTTCAATTGTACAGTCACCTCACGTAGCAATTAAATTTCCGGGATGGAACTTTTCTACAAGCTCCCGACGAAGCGCGCCAAAACTTTTGGGGTTACTATCTTTAAAATACGAACGACCGTGGCTTTTATTTGGCAATATGCCAAAATCAAGGCAAAAATTCGTTGCTGCGGCTGGTCGTAGTCGGGGGTTACATTCTCCCGACGATAATGGAGTTTCCCCGACAATATCAGTGGTTCGTGGCCCCCTGCACCTCCCCCATCTGGCGTCACCCGTCTACAATTCTGCGTCTAGGATGCGTGGGTCACCCGGCAGTATGGTCATATCGATCATATCGGTAATATCCCTCCCCCTTCCCTCTCCCCCTTCCCTCTCCCCCTTCCCTCTCCCCCTTCCCTCCCCCTCCCCCCCCCCTCGCCATCATGAAAATATTCCTAAACCATTGCCACATGAGAGCGATATACTCTCACCCGAGGTGTAAACAACTAAATATTTTAGCATAAACAATTTAGTAATGAAGTAATGTAGTCTAAAATATGAAAATATTATGAAAGAAGGCGATAAATATTGCAGGCCCGTAGCCAGGGGGTTCGGGGGCTCGTACGAACCCCCTGCCCAGACCAATCTTTTTAATGGAGTGTTGGCGTTTTCCAGGGCAAATTGTCAATTTGCACAAAATGCACGAAAATGCATATTTAAATCATTTTTCAACGACAGTGGGTGCCACCAGGACCATGGAGTACAATATTGACATAAAACATACGCTCAGCTCAACATACGTAACACTACCCCTGCACCAGACCCAGAGACTTACTACCGTCAGAATGTAGCCATCCCGTTTTTGGACCACATCCAGTCTGACCTGGAGCAACAGTTCAGTGGTAAGTGCTAGTTGAATTGTGTGCTCATGTTGGAAATTTACCGGACAATTGAATCACTGTATAGGCATTATCTGAAAGTTTTCTGACTAACAAAATCCTTTTGAAGATGATGCGCAGCTTGATAATCATTATCCTGAAAATGACACCAGTGTGTTATGTAAAACGGTTTTCAGTAACTCCATCATTATGGACATTTTGTTCTGCTATGTGAGTCATTTCTTTCATTTGTTATTTCTCTAATCCACTGAATATCACATTTTGTTGTTTTCCCCTCTCTTTTAGGCCTCTCCAGTGTTGTAGAGAAAATCCAGTTTCTTGTTCCATCAGTCAGGGGCGTAGCGAAGGTGTTATCTTTAGGGGGGGGGGGTGGAGATTATGTTTTGCCGACGGATCTGGTAATGCGTAGTGCGAATACGAGCTTTAGCGGGTAGGGTCCAGGACCCCGCCTAAGGCCCCCTGGTGGGTCCAGGGGCGCAGCCCCTGGAAGCTCTGAGGTTTAAGTATATCTCTGGGTGAAAAATTAAGTCTCAGGATGGATATATTTTGTTTCATAATGCATCATCAAATACAAACTAGTTCCCCACTAATTTTAATGCATTTGGCTATTCCTCTCGTCAGGTCGCTATAGTTTTAAGGGGTTGGGATCCAGAGGCCCGCCAGTGCTTTATCTAGGACGTTTTCTCAATGCGACATTTACTGATCTGTGGCCTGGGGGAGGAGTCTAAGGGGAGGGGGTGTCCCCTTCCCCTTTGGAAATTTTTGGAATTTGAAAGGTGCCTAGATCGCAAATTGTGCAATATTTGAAGGGATTTGTACCCTAATGAGGAACCTCAAAATTTACACCGGGGTAGAATTTGCTTGTCAGAATGTGTTAATGTGACATTGTCCCACAAATAGGTGCTGGCTAAAACACTGGGCCGGCCTTAGGGCCCCTGGTCGGGGTCCGTGGAGGCTTCGCCCCCTGAAGCTCTGAGGTTTCAGCATAATCTCTCGGTAAAAAATTAAGTCTCACGCACGATTGGTACATTTTGGTTCATAATGCATTATCCAATACAAAGATTCCGGTTAAAAAGTGTTAGGCTATTCCTCCCGTCATGCCACTATAGTTCAGGAGCTGAACATGTCGTTCAGAATTGGAACACTATGTGTTCAGCACTTGAATACTAGACGCGTCAGGCGTTCAAATACGATAAGTGGATTAACGTACAGCGTTCAAAAAGGGAGAAAAAGTGTTCAGAATCTTAACACACAAGCGTTCAAAATATGCTTTGAACGCCAGGATCTGAAGATGGGTTCTGTATCTGTTTCATTTCGGTGTTCAAAAGTTAAAAGCCTGAGATTGCAGTGAAGGTAAGACACGCGCGGCACGCATTATTTTTTTCCCCAGGATGTTTGTGGGTAAACCGGATCCTCAGAGGTTTGCAAAATGTGTTTGAAGTCAAGGTTAGGGTTTAGAAGACGGGCTAAGGATACCCTCTCCATGGGTAATCGGGTGCTGCTCCCCATTGTGATAATAAAAGTGAGGAATAATGTGCAGAAAGTGGTTTTTCAAGAATGTCACATGACCCAAAAAAGTGAACCTATACGGAAGCCGTTAATTCCCTTTCTTTTCCGAGTTCCCGACGGACTTAGTCGCTCGTCCAATTACACCGACGGCCGTTGATACGGCCGTATAAGGCCGTTACATGCAAAATCAATTTGCCGACGGGCCTTCAATGGGCCAATTAGATGAAGAGCCAAAAATCGAAATAGCCGATAACAGACTGGTCCGTTCTCTCTTTTTTCTTTTCATTCTCCGTCTTCCCTTTCCTTCCCTTCCTTTCCCTTTCTTTTCTCTTCTTCTCTCTTCTTTTCCTCCTCACCTCTTTTCCTTTTCTTTTCCTTTCCCTCACCTCTTTTTGCCGACAGACCGAAAATTTGCCGACGGACGACCAAATATTGGGGGGGGGGGGGGGGGTGACACCCCCACACCCCCCGCTCGCTACGGCCCTGCCATCAGTTCTGTGCAGTTTGAGTACTACCCCAGATGTGTCAGAGCTGGCTCAGTTCTATGAGCAAGATCTGCCCAGTTCCGGGGGAGGAGGGGGTATTGGAGGGCAAACCCAATTTCTAGGTGGAAGGGGGCAACTCCAAGTGCCCCATTTTGAGGGTAAAATGGCAAATTCGCAAAATTTCCACGAATCTGGAAGGCTACTGTGGGGTAGGGGTGGGGCTGGTCAACACTCTCAAGCCAATTGAAGTTTGCCATGATATGTGCCTCTGTGAATCATCTATGTAATCACAGTACCCACTTCAGTTTTTATGAGACTGGATCACAATAAAAGAGCTATTTTAAGTATTGTTGATCATGTGTTTTTTCCTCCATTTGCAGTAGGTTGGAAGGAAAGATAGGTGTTCATGATGAACACCTATCTAGTGGCGGCGATGAAAAATGAAAAGTGGGGGGGGGGGGCTGAAGGTATGTTCAGCCCCCAATATTTTTCCAAGTGTTCCAAGAAGCAAGGAGAATTTTGAAATGAGGGCTGAACTTCTTCTTGCTTAAAACACTCGGGAAGTGCCGTTTCCGGCCATCTTGGGGGTTTGAAAAGCCGAAAATTTTCTTGTACGCTCCGCGCCAACTGATGGTGGCGCTCCGCTTAGATAGTCGACGAACCCCCCCCCCCCTGGGTAAAAGCTGGCTACGGGCCTGTATTGGTATCCAAGATCTAAATATCTCAATATTTTAAAAATAAATATTTTGACATTGAGTTCAATAATCTCAGTTTTATAGTATCTTGACATTTACATATTACATATTGAATCCGAAATCTTGATATCTCAAAATTCCTCTTAAGTTTAGATTTCTTTTATTTTTTAATTTTAATATGTTAATATTGTGACAGAAAGAAATCAAATATTGACATTTGAAACCATGATAGTTTAATACTTTAAAGACAGAAACGCATCACCCTAAGTGCATTTTTGGGAGGGATATCGAAATTCTCAGTTATATGATTAGTGCTCCTTGACTGACATCAACGTCTCAAAATTCAAAAGATGTAGAATAGCTCACATTTCACACAGTGCAGAGAGCGTTCTGATTACATATTAGGGCCTTGTATGCTCACCAGGACATGACTTTATTAATTAATCAATAAACTAGGTCTGGATCTGCGAAAAAAGGAGCTTGGGATAGCTTAGGGAGGGACTAGAAGTAACTGAATTGGACAAATTGGAACTGTCTTGAGGAAATTAGCCCTTTTAAGGTAAAATATTCAAGACATTGTTTCATGTTTAATATGTTAATACAGTATCTTGACATTTCTATACTATGACGTTTACGTTCGGGATCTCAAATTTTCAATGTAAAAGTTTTAATTAATTCAGGGCTCTATTTCATAAAAGTAAGGAATATTCCTATCTTCATGCTGGAGTTTGTAAAACATGTTTTGAAGATCAGTACCTGGAAAGAGCACAATCGTTGGGGTTTCCCAGCTGAGAAGAGCTTTCTACGTCTATGATCTGGTCAGTATGAATATATTGTAAGAAGGTTTAAATGGTCATCGGAAACAATTTTCACGGTTTCATCTCATTTGGAATGGAAAAGTGTTGGTAAGGCTGTTCAAAGTATGTAGATAAAATTATTCACAAGCCTGTAACTTTCTCGAATGGAATTTCGTCCTGGAAAACTCAAGACAGGTTACCTGGTCATGTTACAAAACCCATAGCTTTGTCAAAATTGTATGTATTAGAACAGGGGTGTCCAAACTTTTTTGCTTGGTGGCCCCGACTTTCTACTCCGGAATCTAGGTGGCGGTCGGTGAGAGGAGTTTGATTTTACTTGGTTATGCAGTGTTAATAAAACAGGTCACTGGTTCTTAGATAAGAATCAGTCCCATTACTTATTTTTAATGAGAAATTTGGCGATTATTTTTCGCTCCGGAATCCTTTTCGCAACCCTCCGAAATATTTTCGCGACCTTCAAAAGGTCGCGACCCCTAGTTTGTCGACTCTGTATTACAGAACGGAGACCAAGATTCCCACTGTGGGTGTGCTGATAAAGACCGGCGGTCACTGTAAGTTGCAAGTTCTGATACGGAAGGATCCAAACTACTTGGTTCGTGACACCATTAGAAGAGGATAGGACATGGGTGTTGGAAGTTACCAAGGGCAAGCACGTGGGACACGTGGCCCCACTTTTATGCAAATTATAAAGAGTGCCCCTTTCAAAATGAAAATACCATAGGCATGCCGCTCGTTTCGGAATATCAATTCACTATACCTCCAGATAGGAATGCAGCAATGAACAATCCTCAGATACCATCAAACCTAAACAAAGTGGTAGTGCTAACAACTTCGTTTTGTAAATTTTCGCCCAGTCATGCAACCCCAGTCGAACTGCATTAGATCCTTCTACTAAAATCACCAAACACAGAGAGGGGAATTGTCCGAACTCTATACAGCTCAAAGTTTCAACTTAAAGGGAATATTGTTTCTATTGCATCTACACGGTACGGACAGAAAATAGATTTCGTGATTATTTAATCCTTCAGGCTTGCCAACAATCCCTGGAAATTAAACTTACTTCCCAAAATATTTTGTATTATAAGATTTATGAATGTTGGAGCATTTCAAAATTTTAATTTGGGTGAACAAATTTTTCAAAACCTACAAAACAGTGAATTTCCTTTAGTGAGATACTCATTCCTTGAAAAACAAGTTACATGCCTACCTTATTTTTTGAAGTGTCTATCAGTTTACATCAGTTTGTCACGGTTTTTAGGTGTGTAAATTGCTTCACAATGTAAGTAGTCGGCCTACAATCTTGGACAAAACTCGTTGGAATACCCCTGAACCCCCGGTCCCCCCGTACAGTGTTGGAGGTAATAATGTCATTTGGAGATGAACTGCTTTAGGAGGTAATAATGTCAATTGGAGATGCACTGCTTTAGTTTGGACACAATATTGTACTGGGGGACGGGGGTCTCGTAAATCGTGCGCAACACTGTCCTGGGGGACGAGGGTTTCCTACTAGTAAATCATGCACAACATCATATTGTACACGGTACAACGGTTGGAGGTGTTCCAACAGTTTTGTCCAAGATTGTCTGAGAATTAGCAGCACATTTTTCAAAGGTTTTCAGAGAAAATAGAGCGATAGACTAAGAAATTTAGTTTATATTTTCAAACGTAATGATAATTATTCTCTTAGGATGTAATCATTATGGCAGATTCGCAAAATAATAATAAAAATATAATCATCCATCAACGATAAACGGTAGTCACTGCAAAGGAATCAAGTTAAATAAG